>JAGDQP010023421.1:0-29193 GCA_022664845.1 Lepisma saccharinum
TCACAGGATAAATCTTATTTCTGTTACCTGATTTATTTCTGTTAAAAAAGTTAACTGAACTGCTTTTCCTTGTTTATGAAGAATATCCAAAGAGTATAGTGTATTTATAACATATGGAGAAGTTTTGTATAGATGCTTGTGTGATGTAGCTAATGCTTGTATCGCTGCTTGTGAGTCAGTAAGTAGTAAAATACATTTTTTTTCCCCTAATTTTTTGGGCATATTTTGTCGCGAAAAGCAGGCCATATATTTCTGCAGTAAACATAGATGTGTGTTCTGGAAGTTTAACTTGACGTTCATAATTATATTTTGGATCGTAAACTGCCGCTCCTACACCTGAACTATTACGTGATCCGTCAGAATAAATAAAGCGATATTTTCCCCATCTTTCATAATACTGTTGCATTGACGTATAATTCGGAATGCAAGTTTGAATTCTAATCTGGTTAGTGAATTGCAATGAGAATTTGGGATTCGTTTGAGTCTGAATTATTAATTGTAATTCTTCTTCATACTCATTGTATAATTGTTTCGTTTTTTTTCTGTAAATTTAAAATTTGATTTTTATTTCCATTTAAATTACGTACAGCTTCTAAATGGATTGTCCTTGGTCTATATGAAATATGTCTGTTGGGATTCATCCTTGAGTATAGATTTACTTAAAATTAATCACTGTCTAAACCTTATTGGTAATTCTCCGGCTTCTGAGTATGTGAAAAGGTTGGGTGTACTCTTCATGAGACCAAGACTGCGGCGAAGTAATTTTCCTTGGAATATTTCTAGTTTTTCTATGGCTTTAATTGTTTGTGAACTGTTAACCATGAAAAAGTAGTCGATCATACTTATGAAATAATTTTTGTACAGGGAACATAGTAGATAACTGCAAATTCCAACTTTTTTTTTTTTTTGTAAAATACACGCCTAAATATTTTATATTATTTACTGTTTCATAGTCTGTTAAACGATTATGTGTAAGATTTATTTCTTTTCGATTTTTATTAAAAATAATTATTTTTAATTTCTCTGGTGAAATATGTAATTGATTACAATTTAACCATTGCTTAATAGTTATTATATTTCTTTCAAAATCTCGAAAAACTAATACTGAATGTTCTTGTGAAGTCTATATTAATGTAACATCATCTGCGTAGATTATTAGTTGAGCTGCTAGATCTATCGTATGTAAAGAAAATAAGAAAGCCGATAAGGGACTTCCTTGTGGAGCTCCAGAATTTATTTCGATACCATTACTGTTTTCTGTGGGAAATCTGACTTTTATTGTCCTAGATTTTAGAAGTTTCCATATAATAATCAGATAATTATCTGGAAATTTGAGTTGTAATACTTTATGTGGTTGTTTAATTGAAACCCTATCATACACTGCATTTACATCAAGGAACGCTGCACAAAGTGTTTCTTTCTGAAAATGCATTTTGAATTATTGTAAGAGTTAATGTTTTAAGTCCATGTTGCACAGGAAATATTTTTCGAAATCCTATTATATTTGGGGGTATGATATTGCTTCCTTCAATGTACCAGGCGATTCTTTTTAATAGTAATCTTTCAAATATTTTCGATAGACATGATTGTAATGGGATTGGCCTCTATGAATTTGCTTTGGTAGAATCTTTTTCCGGTTTTGAGTAATGGAAGCCTTATATGATGTATCTATAAATGAGATATGGCAGTATCTATTAGTACACGATTGTAAATATTAGTTAGTATTTCCTGTCCCCCCCACCAAAAAATTGTATAATTTTATATGATATTCCATCGTTTCCGGCAAAGAATTTTTCGATTGGTATATGATTTCACTTCTTTCTGCAGTTGTAAAAGCAGTCTGAAACGCAGACGCATGTTCATTGATGGGAGTGAACGATAAGTATTTATTTGGGCGTTCTGTTTCTTAAGTAGTATTGAAGGAGGTTAATTTGGTTATAAATTCTTGTTTCCATTGGCAATTGAGTGTGACATATTTGTTGGTATGAGTACCATATTTTTGTAGAAATTTTTGTTGCATATTTATCTGTGACTAATGTCCAGTCTATTGCTGAAGGTCCATTTACATTTCGAGGGAAATGTGTAAAGGAACCATCATTTATAAGGGTTAAGTGATTTTGATCTGCCTATTCTTCTATTGTTCGTCCTAATCGATCTGATTGATTATTACCTGTGAGCATGGAATGCCTTGAAGTCTCCTGTATGTATAGCTGGCTGTGATATCTGTTTACTTAGTTGATCTAAAATCTACTACTGTAATTTGTTGTGACAATATTGATGACAGGATGTAAATATTTACTAAATTTACTGTATTATAACAAAAAGAAATGTTGATAACACTATTTTCTACTTTAAATCTTGTTATTAATGATATATTTAGGTTGATATTAACTTCTTGGTAGGGAATCTGCTCATGTATGTAGATAGCTACATCTGTTAACCGCGCACCTATCTCACCCTATCTCAAGTTTACCCATGAACTGACACTTAAAACAATATATCAAGCTAGCATGCTTTCGACAGTTCAATCCTACTTTATCTATATAATAAAAATGGAGTATATGTGTGTGTAGGTTCCAGTATAACTCTGGAACGCCTGGAGTAATTTCAACCAAACTTGGTACACATATCACATACAACTTGAAGAGAAATATTCCGGGGGTAAGACACCCCTAGCACGCATAGGGGTAGGTGGGAAGGAGGCATATAAAATCAGTTAATAGATCATGATTGTCAGATATATCCTTACAGGCTGAGCAACCCACACCACAATGTAGTTTGCCGGGTTGACTGCCTTCACGTGAGGAAATTTCGCATTAGTCACGGCTATCTTGGTGGTTCAACTCAACACCCCGCAGGGGGGTGATTTTCAAGAAAGTAGATATGTAGATCATATTAATTTTTTATTCTCCATTTTAATGAGAAGAATAGTTCTGCATGAACTCTCGCATTACCTACCGCTGGAGCCTGTATTTTGGCACCGAAGTGTGAAAATTTACTGCTAACGATATTAGGCAGGTAAGGCCAAGATCTATTGAATTTTACATTACTTGTGTTTTAGAGATACAGGTCTACAACAGAAAATTTGGAAAATTTCGTGGACCAATTCCGACATTACCACAGACCACAGTTTGAGAACCACTGACTAGCATGATGAGGAGCAGACCCAGCAAAAGTCTCTAAAAGAGGAGAGGGACACAAGTTCGAGTTCTAATAAAGATCACGTGGTAATGTAAGGTATCATCCCGATATATGCCTGGTGAAACTCGGGAAACCCTGGAAAACTTGTCAGTTATCTCAGAAAATGCTTGTTTCCAGATTTAAAGAATTCTGATTTCAGAGTCCATCATAAAACTTAGAAACATGATACTTTAAAAATCATTTAGCGGGAAAATATCCAAAATGTTCCTGGTCTATTCCACCTACACCACCCTCAAGAAATTTATAGGTCCACTACTTTCGCAATCTCCACTTCCTAATATTAATTTCTTTATCATTATTCTAAACGTCTCTACTTGAAGTTGGCATTCTTGAAAGACGCCTTTTAAAAGCCTCTTTGTACAAGTTAAACTGTCTTAAAGAACCGATCAATCGGAAACACTGAAGGTCAGCATGTTCGCTTTTAAAAAAAATGAAAAGTGAATGTACGACATATGTGTATATATTGAAAAGTCATCAAGGAGAAAGTTTTTTTTTTTTTTCGTAATAGTATTCATCTCGATAGTAGCTGATTAAAGGTGTTTGCTTTCTCCTTTACATTGGAGCAAAAGAAAGATTCTTGGATGGTTTTGGAAGCAATGCATTTCTTTAAAATTGAACTCCTGGTCTGTATTGTTTGACACAAGCCGCACTCGACCTGAATACAATGGCTATAACAGTGGTTACCAACCTTTTCCAAATCGTGGTTGCGCTGAAGCCAACAGGGTGGTAACGATGAAATAAGAACAATGTTATCAGATTATAGAATACTCCATCCAAAGCCACATAGCAACTTTTACTTGACTCAGAAGTGAATCAAGCTTACTTTGACAAGTGGTATAACTTCATGCAAGCTTACCGAATCAAGCCAAGAAGGTTTAAACAAGGTTAAATCAAGCATGCTAATTTACAATTATCAACGTTGAAATAGTCTTGCAAGACAAGAAAGAAAAATATAGTACTTCTTTATAAAAAAACATTGCGCTTCGTGAGAATCGAACCGAGGTCCACTGGCATACCAATACGATACTATCATCAGACGACAGAACTACACGCCCTAACTCGTTTCCCAAGCGCTATTTAAAGCAGACCACAACCGAGATGATTGTAGAAAGAGAGTGGCAGTTGGCGAAGATACGAGGAAACAATCCTGGCAGGTGAAGGAACTTCATCACACTGATATGACAGCCAGGGACGTATTTACTGGCCGGGTCCGGATCGCCCCAAAACTCAAAGTTTTATGGAAAAATAGTATAATTTTAGGTGTAATTATACATATTTAAATACATTTCATGTTCAGACACATCTTGGACCCCCTTCCCCAGAAACCCTTGGACCCATCGCCCTCCCAAAACCAAATTCTGGATACCTGCCTGACGACAGCGGAAGTGAGATGAAACACAATTCATAAAAAAAACTCAAGTTTGACAATCTACCACACATCTGCTTGTCCTAACAAGCTTGAATTAGATTACTTAATAATCAAGCCACTTATTCAACAAGATTGTTTCATGCTTGTTCATTAAGTTGAAAACAATATCAAGTTTGACAATCTCAAAGCAAGTGACTCACAATCTTGTTCCAAGCTAGCATGCTACCTGGGTATGCTTAAGTTGTAATAAAACGTCGAACTTCTGGCAATTTTGTTAAGAAATTATCACCGGATTTTTTAAAGAAACATTCAACAAGATTTCAAATCGGGAATTTTCGATATTTTGAAATGATTACAACACTACTATTGTGTTATCGATCTCAATTAGGATTTTCTATCTCAATTCTTGGCCTGAGCTTTGCATTTATTATGTCCTGCGTTCGATACTAGCAGCTGGCTATCCAAACTGAGGGTTTCCCAGGGATTTTGCTCAGTCACACCAGATGTAAGTGCGGGATGGTTCCTTCAACTTGTTTTTGGCCGACTTCTTCCAGCATCTTTTCCTCTACCCTATACCAGCATGAACCATAGATGCCTAAGGGGTACAAATAAAATTTTAAAATTCTGTCTGAGTCAAAGTTGCCTCAAGGTCATAAATACAATTTCAAAATTTATCCTTACTACTAGATAACCCGCACCGCATTAATATTTTGCTGCATGCGTACTCATATAGCATACAAGCTTATGACAACTTTGTTTGTCACTTGATTTCCGCTTGTGTAGGCTACTTACGATGTATTTAACAAACTTGATTCAAGTTTGAAATTGACTGAAGTTTACTTGATATTTGCAAGTTTGATTCAAGCTAGACGTAGACACTTGTGTTGATATATTTGACTGCTACTGTAGAGAAGCATATGCGCACAACATAAAGCTTTGTTCTTGGTTGAAGCAAAGGTTTGGAGTTAGGCTAGGTTTTCATGCAAGCATGCGTTACCTGCTTTGTTTGCGATTGATGTAACTAGACAATTAAAACACGTGTTTAACGTGTTCTACGAGTAACACGAGTTCCTATTGACTACTCTTAGAAATCATAAGCAAACCAAACGGCAAACACCTGCAATGAGAGTTGGCCTAATAATGAGTTAATCTTTACTTGTCTTTTAGTGAAATTACAGGTTGCTTACGGCATAGATTGTCATAGTTTGAATATTAATATTGTTTTATTAATATTAATATTTTAATAGCTTAGTTTGAGCTTGTAATTTCAAGTTTGTTTCACGGTTCTAGGATAAGCTTGATATGGTAAGCTTACAACAATCTTATCAGGTACCAACTAGTAAGTATGATTCAACCTTACAGAATTACCACAACACGCTTTTGTGCTTGACAAGGCAAACCTAGAAAAGTTTTTTAAAAAAACCGCTTAAGCCAGCTTTTCTTGCACGCGCTCGCCGCGTTTTTTGCTTACGCTTTCTATGAGTAGCCAATAGAAAATCGTGTTTCACGTAGAACACGCACTTAAACACGTGTTCTAACTGGCTACTTACCCAAATCGCAAGCAAAGAACGCAACGCACTCTTACATAAAAAGTTAGCGTTACTCTGTTATCTGCGTAAACAACAATTTATTGTTTGAAAACTGGTGAAATGTTCCAGCAGGGCCGTACGTAGTCAGAGAAAGGGTGGGGGTGGGGACATGTCGGGTTGATTTCAATTTGTAGAATTATCTATTTTCGATAAACTTAATATAGACATGTTTTCTGAGAATGTTTTGTTTAAGGCAAACATAAAAAAAGAGTTCTGAGAACTAAGCTCTAAGTATCAATGTTCTTACAATTCTTGATTAATGTCAGGGTTGGGGGAAGGGGATGGAAGTACACCCTCTTGCACACCCTTTCAAGCACTTATGTTTGATGTAAACAAAAAAATGTTTGCCTTTTGTGACCATAGGGAAAGTGGCGGCGGGGGGGGGGGGGATTCCAGTTCACAATAATAATTAAACGACACATTGTGGAATTCATACATGAGCTCACCTTTTCATTCAATCCAACGCAAGCCGTTTCGGATGTCTTGTAGTTGTGTTTGTTCACGAAAAATCCAAATCCCCTAAAAAATCCAAAAATCCCCTAAAAATTCTTACCCTAAGCATAATATAAAATCAACATTTTTGAGATGGCATTTTATATTTTCTTTAAAACTATACATTAAAGTCCAAAACGCATATAACACGGCCCTTTAGCCCTTCTCCTATTTCTTTCAAATACGGTGGACAAATTTGTTATTCGACGTTCGCTTTAGGATTCAAAAGATGCGCCTGCTTCTTCAAACCTTGTTACCAACTCAGCAACACCAACTACTGAAGAAGAAGCAGCTCAGTCATCATTCTCTGCTCAATCTTCGACATCTTCATGTTCGACACCGACAGATTTGGCGAAAACTGAAGAACCTATCCAGCAAATCAAATTGAAGAATTATGCAAAGGACACGCACAACCGATCATTCCAAATTGGATGGTACAATCGTTTTCCATGGCTGGAGTATTCCGCAGGGAGGGATGTAGCAGTCTGTTACCCATGTCGCCTATTTCGTCCATTTCGGTCCAAAAAAAACAACTTTTACGGAAACGGGATTCAGAAATTGGAAAAATGCTGTGGATAGGAGTGGGTTTTGAAAACATGAGTCAAGTGCTGTACATATTAGTGCTATGTCCATGTGGGAAGAAAAGAAGAAGCGTGTTTCTGGAAATGTTTCTGTTTCAACTCTTTTAAATGGAAGTGGTTTAGAAAAGAATAGATATTATGTTAGATCAATTGCAGAAGTTGGGCAGTTTCTTGTAGTTAATGAACTCGCTTTGCGTGGAAGCTAAGAAACTGAAGACGGTTTGTTCAGAAATCTTTTTAAGTATACATTAAAAAAAGATACAGATTTGGCTGATGGTTCCCGAATTGTTCCAAATAACGCTACCCACTCTTTTTCGCAAATTCAAAATGAAATTATAGAAATTATGAGTGAAATTGTTCGAGAGGAGGTAGCAAAAGAAATAAAAACAGCCAATCTGCCAGCATTTACTTTACTTGAAGATGGAACTAGAGACAAAAATAACAGGGAAAATATTGACTTAGGTATTCGTTTAGTGAAGAATGGGACAATACTGGAATCTCTGCTCGACGTTGAGACAAGTACAAAACTTGACGCTGTTTCTTTCACTAATCTGAAAGACAATGATCTGGACTCACAAAACTTGCTTAGTCAGTGTTATGATTGAGCAAGTGTTATGAGTGGCAAGACAGGAGGTGTTCAAGCTTTACTTCAAAACATCGTTGGCAAATAATTCCCTATGTCCACTGTTTTAATCATCGGTTGCACCTAGTGATAGTGAAGGCAGCTTGAGGAATGAGTCAAATACGTAACTTTTTTTTATCAATGGTCAATGCTTTATGAGTTTCTACAGCGTCCGGAAGTAGCTGAACTACATGAAGGCAAGAAAGTAGTCGACTCTTGGAGCACAGATGGTAGGGCATTTTGCAGTTACCAAGACAATAATAAAAAATTCAGTGAAATAGTGAAAGCATTACAAAGTGTCAGAAACACAAACTTAAATGGAAGTGACATTGCAACAAGTATTGGTTTGGTCTCAGTGATGACAGAATCAGAATTTCGTTTCTGTGAAGTACTCATGCAAACATTATTAAGCAAATGGATCCTGCAGATAAAGTTCTACAGAGTCGTAACACTAGTTTGACAGATGCAGTAATCATCATTCAGTCTGTTAAAAAGCAGATTTGTCACCTTCGTTGTCCAGAGCAGTTTGAATCTTTGTTGAAATAAGCGGATGTTTTATTCGACGTGAAAAGGAGTTCAGAAACTGAACCTGCAATGAAGCGTCAGAGAAAGATTGTGACAATGGATGACTTCGTTATAACTGACACTATTCCAGGCCATTCTTCCGAGTCCCTACAAAATTTTCTAAAATGGGTGTTTTATGAAACCATAGACTTTATCTTCAGTGAGTTAGAGTCGAGATTTGATGAAAATAGTGAACTGATAGAAGCAATTGCAAGTGTTTAGGACTTTGATCTTGAGTGAAGCACTTGTCATCACTGGGAATCCCCCTTCCGTCGAAAGAAGAACTTCTAGTACTGAAGGAATGAGGCCGGATATTGTAGGCAATGACCGTATCTTTCGGGAAATTTTCAAACAACGTTTTCTTTCAAAAAGACGTACGAATTGCTTGCGTTTGTCAATACATTTGGATACAGCAGAGCAATGTGCAAATCTCTCTGTTCTTACCAACTTGAACAGGCCACAGAGGTTATCAATGACACACAGGCGCCTAGCTGATTTAGTTTACTTAGCATTTGAAAAAAACAAAAATGAACCGAAAATATTGACTTGGATTATATCCTTCGTGAATTCAATGATAGGGAGAACAGAAAGCTTCAATTGTACTGATAGTAGTTGATGAACCGTATTTTTTCCAGAGGCCAAACATGAATAGTCTTCCGAGATTTTAGGCTTACACGTAAATACATAAATTGTAGCTGTTTCATGATTTTTCTTTCCGTGATGGTATTGAGAGAAATAAATCATTATTTGAAAATAAGTATGACATAAGTGTCATCGATTTGTTTATGAAAGAAATCGCAAATAAAAAAGTATTCTGTTCTGTAAAAACCATCGTTCTCTTTAGTTTAAAATTGTAATGTACAGATTTTATAGTCACATTAGTAAATCTGATAATAATTATATTTGAACATAATTTGTAAATGTTTTCTAAGCTGCTAAAACACCGATCTGTATTTTTCAATCTTGCTTGTTAAAAATATTTAGAGCCCGATCCAGAACGATGCCTGCCCGACCAAAACTTCAAGCCTGGCTACGGCCGTGTTCCAGCATCACAGTTTGTAGAATGACAGATTTTCATACATCCAATATCGACCCCTTAATCTTTTAAAACCAACAACACAGTATTGCATATTTGGTGGTATAACTAATAGGATATTTTCCTTTCAAAACATCTACTGAGCCTTTTCGACATTTTTTTCTTTCAACAAAATCTGGTTAAATTAACGATTCCGCGTGAATAAAACGTCGCAGCATTCGCCCATGAAAAGCATTACGAACCGCAAACAGAATTGTCAATCTCCAAACTGGTTCTAAGAAACCCCGTAAACGAAGATGGCCGAACAACCGAAAAGGACTAGCATAAAAGTTTTATTTTTATGGTTTGCGTTCATGCGCGGAGTAAACAATATTTGAGATTCGATTGCGTTTAGCTTTTGTACACGTAGTCTCAAGGTCACAAAGCGAAGGTTTCCGAAATATAGCAACAACATCGTGGTATATTAATCAAGAGGCTCCAAAAGGAAAAACAAAATTCACATGAGCGAGTCAGCTTATCAGCGGTCGTTCTAGGAGAGAAAAATGGAAGTTACGCGATTTGCATTCGTGAATCTAGATGGAAGCTTAGCGATTTTGTTCGAATTTTGATTAACTTCCTAAACGAGCTGACGTGTTTCTAAGGACGGGACCTACATTTATTGTTAAAGTGGACTTTGAACCACTTTATTCAATGGAGTCACGCTGGGTTTGAACCCAGGATCATGCGCACAGAAAACGAACGTAGCCTAATAAGTCGGACAAACAAGAATATATCGATATTCTGCCTGAAGATATCTATGCAAGTTAACTGATAATGATTTTCCATCGGATGGACTCCTAAGGACGGAATCTACAGTTTCAACAGGATTCCGAATGTTCAATGTGTCCTTATCGGAAATCGAATCTGGCCCCCACCCTGAAAGAAAATCCAAATTTAATGAACAATTTCCAGAAACGGAATTGATATAAAATTTTCAATTTCCACCAATTAGTAGATTCTGTAAAAGAATTTGAAATGACTTTGTAACTGCATAATTGCAGTAATTTATTTTAAAATTATAATTTGTTGTTACTTCACATTTATTAGTAATTAATCATAAATTTTCGAGCGAAACGACTCAATTCCCAGTCACATGGAAGAACAGTATATAAGCAATAATAATGATGCTGACCACCTATACATTAGGAATATGACCTCAGCATACTTTTGCTTACAAAGCGAGGGGGGGGGTGGCATACCGAATGGAAACGCTTGAACCTAGTGGCAGGGATTGACTCATTTAAATAGTCAATGGCTCAATAACAGCTAATTCAAAAATTAAAGGGCACGGTGTTATCCCTCATCCCATCCCCCTCCACTTCGAGCTCTGACTGGATTCCATCTACAGAAAAAGTATGTTAAAATTATTATTCTTTAAATAGGCTTTCGGGAATATTTTTGTACACTGAAGGAGTTATATCTTCCATGTAGTCACCCTATTAAAGAAACACTGTCTGTTAATAGGGTACGTAATAGTTCATAGATAAGTATGACACAATACGGGAAAATGTGTTGTACACTAAAACCTCGTTTATCCAGAACGATTTTCATATAAAAAAGTAAAGTAATTTTTTGTCAGTTTCAAAACGCCTGTACATCGTACACAAATAACTGCGTTCCTAACTACATAGTTCTCTGCAGTAGCAAATGTGCTGTGTTGCTTTCCATTTTTCCTCAATTTATTAAAATACATTTTGCCTTTTGTAAAACAAACCATTTTGTTACTGTATCTTACAGGAAAATCGAAGAAATGGAAAATTTGTTTTATCCGGAATTTCGTATATCAGAAACGGACCCAGTTCCAGTCCCAAGTTCGGATAAACATAGTTTTAGTGTATTTTGAAAGGGGAGTTCACCCCCCCCCCAACTCCCATTGTCGCATCAGATTACGCTTGTGGTACGTCATCAATCCTCCTAAATGCAAGTTCACGGCTTAAACAAGTTTCGTCAGTGAACAATCTTCTTACGCAAGTACAGAGTATTAAACCGATAATGCTAGAACTACATGGACATTAAAAAAAACCATGGTAGTTATTTTTTTAATTAAATTCTTGTAATTTCGCGGAACATGTATAAAATACAAACCCAAATAACTGGTGACGAGAGGCTTATTTCTCTGGCAATTTACTTACAGTATATGCAACTGGAGTTTAGCCATGACTGATGTCTTCATACCTGATGCCCTTGTAACGTAGAAAAAAAAAACTGGTCGAACTTCCTCCCAAGTGGGGAATCGGCAACGTCCCAAATCGTCGTAACTGCAGCCATGCCTTATCTGTTGCCGTCGTTGCATATATTATATGACTTTTTTTTTCAACCATTAAAGTGTTTTCTAGCTCTGAGAACGCTGTTCAAACATGCTTAGTAATTGTAAAATATTGCAGGCAAGAGCTTTTTCTATAAAATTCCGTTACGTGAAAGAAAGGAAGAGAAAAAATGTTTCTAAAAAAGTATACGCAGGACAGTAGCGCGTTCAACTACGTGAGCAGAGGTGTTGACGAATGACTTGTAGTGTCAGCCCAATGTGCCACCGCCGCTGTGTGCTGACCATACATACGGCCTTGCGAAGCAGCAACCTGTTGCAACACAAGCGCGCGTGGAGAGGCTCCATCCATCCATCGTGTATGCACCTCAGTTCAAAGTCAGTCGGAGAAAGCACACCACAACGCAATCCCTTTTGAAACGCGTAAAGCTCTTCTCCCTGGTTGCTTCAGCTTCGAAAAAATTGCTCCAGTCCGCCTCAGTCGAAAGTAAAAACCCAATATTCATACATTTCCTCCCCTCTCTCTATGTGAAGAATGCTTCATTGATTTTCTGCGATCCTCCGTACAGGCACACCGAAAGAGGACGGTAGAAAAGATTACATCTACTTATTATGCCCACCCCCCCTCTCTTATTTCACGGCCCTATTCGGAAACAACTTTAACAATAGTGGAATTCAATACTTCTTAAAGAGTATTTGTATAAAATAATGCCGATCGTGTGAATAAAATTTAAAATGTTCCCCGCAGCCAAATAATAATGATGGATATATCATTTGTAGTTTTCATTTCCAAAAAAGGAGGGGGGCGGGAGAAAAACCCAAGTTACTGTATTCTGAAACATTTCTCCAAACATTCACGTTATTTAACATAATGTTAATCAAGCATATTTTACTAATAATTCTTGACTAGTCATCATGCATCTAAAATGTTTTATATGACCGAATTTTGTCAAGAGGTCCAATTGACGAATTTAGGGCCACAACGAAAGAGTTTATAACCTGAAGAGCAGGCAGGTTAGTATATTATTGAGCGATATTGATTTTTTTTATTTCTTGCAGCGACGAAAAAATCACGTTACGCTTTGGAAGACATGGACACGCTAATTTTTCCAAATAATTATACATTTTACTCCAAAAAATTGCCACGTGTCTTCCGCCGCACTTTGCTATGCATATAATTCTTCCTTCACCTCTCCTGTCCCGTTATACTTTTGTGGACTGGGGGTTTATGGAGCGAGTATTATATTTTCTTTTACGTGTTCATCGGGCGTGGCGTACAGCCTGCTAGACTGAAAAAAAAGGAAAAGACTCACAGGCCATACGTGCCAAACGTTTGCTCAAATTTTAGTGATGGTTCGACTGTGTTTACTTTGTGATACAATATTTGCAAGTTATTAATTGACTTTACATATTTTGCAAGTAATCTCAGCTGGTGTTATCATTCGTATTGCTGGCCATTCGGGTAACTTCGTTTTGTACGCGATCCATAACAGGCCGTGGTAGTGGGACGGTCACAATATTTTGGGGAGTGAACTGACGCATAACCTTCTTTTTTTCTCTTTCTCGAAGCGCTTACGAGTGTTTAAACATGTGAATGATCTTATTAACAAAAAGTGAAGTTTCAAATTGTTCGTAAATGCTGGAATTCAATGCTGAAAAAAATATGATAAATCACTGGTGAACTAATTGTGGAAACGAAGGCTTTGCCGAATTTCACAAGTTCCCATGAAAGACGCGGTACAACGTGTTGCGTCATGAGGACATGACGTCACAGCAGGGTGAAGGCAAAAATGGCGGAGTGCTCCTATGCTCGTTGTGTGCATGAGCGGCGAGCAATCAAAAAAGAGCTGCAGAGATGGACGAAAAACGTTGTTTATCTTGAGGGTGAGTACATGAGAGGCAAAGGAATTGAAGAAAACAAGAATCGACGTAAAAGTGTTAAAAGTGTCTGAATAAAGTAGCGTCACTTTGGACCTGTTGCCAAAATTTGTGAAAGAAGGTTCCGTAATTCGGCAAAGGGTCATGGTTGCTCGCTGCGTGACTCCCTGTAGTGTGTACAGTGTTTTTCAACAAATACTTGTTGAAAAGGTGCAGTGAAAATTATAGTGTCAGGTTAAATTGATGGAGTAAAGTAGGTATTATTTACTTATCTGTTTTTAAGTGTAGAGTAATGCGAACGTATAATGTAAATCTATAGTGAACCGTCAGCTGGTTGGGGGTGACCGTTGTAAATGGAAGAGCCGGGCCTACTTGTCATCGAATGAGTACGTAAGTACTCAAAAACCACTAACAATTACAGGAACGCTTGTGAAAGAAAATCCAAATTTAATTAACAATTTCCAGGAAGGGAATTGTTATAAAATTTTACATTTCCACCAATTGGTAAATTCTGTAAAAGAATTTGAAATGACTTTGCAACTGCATAATTGCAGTAACCTACTTAAAAGTTATAATTTGTTGTTACTTTACATTTATTAGTAAATAATCATAACTTTTCGATCTCCAAGCGTTAGTGCCCATTAAAATATGTAGGTAATTTTTATAAGGTTAACAATGACGAAGTTGCTTCAAGCGTTTGGGTCGGTTGTTGAGTGCATTGGGTCCTGGCCAAGTGCATCGAATAAAAAAAAAAAAATGCCAGTCAACGTGATCATGGTTCCTTTATGATGGCCGGTGTAGAGTCGAGCTAATAATTGGAACATAACGGTAATTATGCAGTTAAAACCTTTTAAATCAAAGAATATTATCAAGAAAAACGTTAATATACAGATAACCTGTAATATACTTCGGTGTCAGAAAATGCATTTTGTGCATTGTACTGAGATTTTGTATAGGAGTGAAAAGAACGTTACGATATTTTATTTTTTGACCTGATTAAAGTTTTAAAGAGAATTAGGATAGATTCCTTGAATTGTTCTAGTATACTATACTTTTGGCATTTTACGTGATTTTTTTTTTTATTTTGAAACTCGAGCCGGAGTGTTGAATACAAAAAAATTAAAATTAAAAGTAATGTTTGCTTGATATTGAAAATGAGATAGAATCCATATCATAGTTTGGTGAGCCCTGACTTCATATTAAAAGCTGAAGATTTTTAACTGGCCAATATTTCTTATCAATAGGCATAGGAAGGGTAGAGGATTTGGGATTTATTAATTTTGTTCGATAGGCTGGATCTGTTAAAACGTAGAAACGGTGGAATATTAGGATAAGATTTCGTATCGGGGGGCCAGCATAAGTTTTTAAGTGCTTTTTTTTTTAATAATTTTCTTTGTTAGGTTAGGTTAGGTGAGGTTATGTTAGGCTGGCCCCCGATATGGAACTAGAAGGCGAAATAAAAAAAACGAAGTATTAATAGTCCCTTGTAGCGTTGTTACCGTAGAGCCCGTGTGATACAATTATCTCCCCGACACACATGTTCTGTGAAAAGTATACTTAACGCTTTAGGCTAATGAATTATCTTGTTTACTTTATACTCCTTTCATATTGACTGTTACCGTTATTTCATAATCCTTCTTTAACCCTTGTACAGATGCAAGAATGTTTCGGTGTTTAGCTCCTGTTATACATGCCGGGATAGTACAGAGTAGTTGTACTAACGTAGATAATAGTAGCAGTAGGTTTATTTTGCTTTTAACGGGATTAACTTTTTTCTTTAAAAAAAAAATGCGATGGCAGGTTGTTAGAATTCTTACTATTTAATTTTTTAAACGACTTATGAGTTTTTAAGCACGGAACTTGCAACTTTTGTTTAAGAAGACTTCAGATCACTGCGTAGAGTACAATTAGGCTATTCTAATTGTTCAAGTGTTTTGTATAACGTATATAGGGTTGGGCCTTTGTGCTTGAACTTGGCTAGTTTGACCGTGGTTACAACAAAACTGGATTTGTTTCTTAAATATATACGGAATGTCCACAAAACGTTTACAATAATATGAATAAATTTACGATGTAAATCGAATCTTGCGCGTTATAGTAATGCAGGAAAACAATTTTGATACTAAAAAAATTACGATGTTGAATTCCAATTGAGATCGTCCACAATATTTCCTAATTTTCTACTGTGCGCATGAGTATTTATGCGTAGAATAGAATGATTACCACGAGGGCAATGATGTAAAATTGAAAGCGGATCTGCTGGATATTGAAAATTTTGTTTTCTCGTGACAAAAACTCCAGATACCTCGATTTTCAGGCAAGGCTTCCATAACTGTAACAGTACCACCTACGAAGAGTCTGGTGCTTGTTCGACTTAACAAGCGTTCCGAACATTCTATATTTATAAATATTTGTTCAGTCATTAAGCTTCATGTATTGATGTTCAATCGGAAGTGAGTTCAACAGTTTGCGTTTTAAAATAAATAAATAAAAGAGCGCTAAGCATACTACGGGTCAGAAATTGCATTATGTCATTATAGTAATAGTCATATACTGAAGCAAAAATTTTGAAAGTTGTTTATGTGATAAATTAATTTAAGCATACTGAATTCAGATCAGCTGGCGGCGTGGTGACGTGTATTGCGATGGTTATAATGTGAGATATTTCACCAGTTTTTGTTAGTAATTGACAAATCGTTAAGTTAGTTTGACAGTTTTGAAATACATTCCGTTCATTAACTACTAATTCGTTAAAATTTAAACCAAGTTGGTGAACAAAAAAAACTTGAACTTAAAAATAACATGTAATTAGTTAGAAAGTGAAGTAACAATTCTGAACGTTTTCGATTTGTTTTCAGTAGCGGGTCAGTGATCTGCACCCTTCACTAGCAGCTACTAGGTAGTGTTGGGATAACTAAGTTCCTTGGTTTTGGAATAATTTGTTGTTACTTTACATTTATTAGTAAATAATCATAACTTTTCGATCTCCAAGCGTTAGTGCCCATTAAAATATGTAGGTAATTTTTATAAAGTTAATGATGACGAAGTTGCTTCAAGCGTTTGGGTCGGTTGTTGAGTGCATTGGGTCCTGGCCAAGTATATCGAATAATAATAATAAAAAAAAAAGCCAGTCAACGTGATCATGGTTCCTTTATGATGGCTGGTGTAGAGTCGAGCTAATAATTGGAACATAACGGTAATTATGCAGTTATAAAACCTTTTAAATCAAGAAATATTCTCAAGGAAAACGTTAATATACATATAAGCTGTAATTACATACTTCGGTGTCAGAAAATGCATTGTAGTGAGATTTTGTATAGGAGTGAAAAGAACATTACGATATATTATTTTTGACCTAATTAAAGAATTTTTAGATTGAGAGTTAAGATAACCTTCTTGAATTGTTCGAATATATTATGCTCTTGGAATTTTTTTGTTATTGAAACTGAGCCGGAGTGTTGAAATGAAAAAAAAAAAATGTTCAAAATTAAAAGCAACATTTGCTAAATAGTGTATGGCATAGTTTGGTGGCCCTGACTTCGTATTAAAAAAAAAATGTAGATTTAATTGACCAGTATTTCTTATCAATAGGCATAGCAAGAGTTGAGCATTAGGGATTTATTTATTTTGTTCGGTAAGCTAGTTACGTTAAAACGTAGAAGCAGTGGAATACTAATTTGGTGAATTCAAAATAAAAAATCTGGCAGTATTGATAGTCTTCTTGTAGCGTTATAGTGTTGTTGCCGTACAGGTGATAGAATTATCTCCCCGACACACATTTTTTCTATGAAAAGTCTACTTAATGATTTAGGATCATGAACTCTTGTTTACTTAATGCTGCTGTTATCATTGTTTCATTCCTTCTTGCCTGCCGGGTAGCCATACGGTCTAAGACCCAGGTTCGATTCCCGGCAGGGGCACTGATGTGTATTAAGGGTTTAATCGTGACAGGCCGAAGTCAAAAAGTTACTAGACTGCCCCATATAAAGCTTTTTTTTTTTTAACAAAATCCTTCTTTAACCCTTGTACAGATGCAAGAATGTTTCGGTTTAGATACTAGTATTCTTTAAGATAGCAGTAGGTTTATTTTACTTTTAACGGGATTAAAGCTTCAAAAAAAAAAAAAAAATACGATCGCAGGTTGGTAATTTCTGAAACTACTTATGAGTTTTTAAGTACAGAACTTGGCAGCTTTTGTTTCATAAGGCTTCAGATCACTGCGTAGGGTACAATTAGGCTATTCTAATTGTTCAAGTGTTTTGTATAACTTACAGGGCCCTTGTGATTGAACGTTTCAGATTCTTTGTTAGGTTAGGTTTGGGTCAGTAAACATTGTGTTTGGGTAGTTTGACCGTGACTACCAAAAAGCTGAATTCGTTTCTTATATATATAAAGTACATATAGGAGAAGGCCGGATAGGCAAACGTAATATCTTTACGAAAATCACGTACACAATTACACATTCAACACTCTATATATATACAGGGGATATCTAGAAAACTTTCATGGTAGAGTGCTAATGCCGGAGTGTTCAAAAATTGAAAACTATAATATTCTACATGATCTCAGACTTCATATGAGGGGTCTTTAGATGTAACTATACAATAATAGTACTTGCATAGCAATTGCTTTTCTTTTCTTAATGGTTATACTAAGCAGAAGCAAAGTAAGGAGTTAATTTTTACCATAACCTTCGTGTTTTTTTTCTACACTTCAATGTAATCATCGAATTCGTCCGTATTTAAACATTTCCTATTGAAAAGGGTGCATAATATTTTTACTTTTTGGTGCTTACATGTTACTTTTTAACCCTAGTCACCTGGTATCGTCCGGTCAGAAGAAAATACTCTGTTTCATTATTACACAAAGCTGTTACTGTCCCATTTCAGCATTGTAGGCCCCTTGTATTTATTTAAAAATAATAATAATAATAATAATATCCGAAAAGGCGTTTCAGCTATTCTAAGTAACCTACTTTGCATTCATTGTTGAAGTATATTCGGACGAGACGCACATTTAAATGTACTAAAATACCTTTATGCACTATGTACAAGGGAGCGAATTGATTTTGCAGGTCTGTTAGGAGAGAAATCTTATAACACTCTAATGATCCTAGGAATTAATACTTTGTCTGTAGTGTACGAGAGTAGTGCTTTCCTAGTGAAAGTTTCGTAATAATATTTCTGTACCATACGTATTATGTTTCACGAGTTTACTTGGTCTCAGTTCTAATATGCGCAAGCTGTAAGTCAGGGGCTGTGTAGTTTGTTCGGTGTATGGTACACGTTTTTCTTTTGGTCAGTTTAGATTGCATTATGGTAGGTCGGTGATGTTAGAGCATGTCACAAACTGAATCTGTTCCACGTTAGAGTTTTCTTTTAACTTCGCGCCTTTTTTATTTTTCATGCTTCACCGTCGAAACTCAATGATTCATGCTCTTTTAGCTTTTTCTGATTTATCAATGGTGAAGGAGCGAAGAAATTATTTACCTTTTTGCGCGTTGGGGGCAAGCGCATGCTGTGTGTTTTAAACGCCATGTGTATAGCGTATTATAATTAAAAAATATCCAACCTGTCTTAACAAAGCCCTCTCCACTCGCCCGAGATACTGTCCGTATTTTTGTGGCATAATACGTGTCATTCTTAACACGAAATGTCTCCATAAAAGTGTTCCTGCGCATGCCGCCATGTTTATTATGTGTTGATGAACTCGAGTGCGTATTTAACTAAACGATAATGACAAATGGCTTTTCGTAGCGTTTTTAGTTGTCGCTAGGTATGTATAGAATGATCTGTGATAATTAGTTATAAGGGAATAAGTGGTATAAAGGCTACATTTGCTGGCAGAAGCAGCGAGCCATAAAATAGAGTTTATCCATTTTTTCCTTATATCACTTGCATCTCTGTTTCTAAGCCGCCTGTAGTGTATATTTTATGTGCAGACACACTTGAATCAAGAAAGGGGCTACCAAAGGGTTCCAGCCGAGGGGCTTCACAAAAAAGGTAAATCATTTACCCTTACGACTACAGGGGATAGGTACCAGTGTATAGCCCACGAACCCCAGATAGCTTAATCCAGCGCTATATGCAAATAATCAAAAAAGCATTATATTAAAATTTAGTATTTACTTAACATTAGTAGAATATTTAAAGTTGTTTCCATTTTGTTGTTGACATAGACTTTAATAAAACCAAAAAAAGTTATTTCAAAGCGTGACTTCATTATCATGGAGCATGTAGGTATGGATTGGAGAGGAAGGATAGGAAGTTTCAAGGGCGAACAAAGAACATTAAAGATGTATTAAAATAACTATGCATTTAAAATTTGTCATATTATAAAATTCGACTTAAAACTCAGTCAAGATATCTTCAGTTGGGTTTGAACCCGGGTTCCCTTGAATGCGAAGACCTTTCACGTGTATGTCATATTATTATGAATTGTAGTGAAATGTTGAAAAATCTCTCAATATAAGCAGATGTAAAGCTTACAGATTTGAGGAAATTACGAATATTAACTTCCTATTATTTTTAAATTTTTGAAAGAAACAGGAAAAATGTTGGTTGTTCCACATTTACCCTCGATAGATCTTTGAGTAACATCTCATTCTTTTGTACAATTTGAGTTACAGAAAGATTACTTAGTAACAAAAATACTTTGATTTCGACTTCTGTAATGACTGAGTAGCTGGTTCAGTCGAGATATTAAGCTGTGGTGTGGTAGTCAAGTGGTTAGAATACTTAACCGGAAACTGGGAGATCCGGGTTCGAGTTCCGGTCGTTACCGCAACAACAACCGATTTTTTCAGCATTTACTATGCACAGGTCTTCGCGTTAAAGAAATAACATCTAATTTCTGTAATGTGTTTGTTCATATCTGATTATGAAGCTATGATCTCAAGTTGTTCCTTAGGGACTTGAATCGAAGGTGGGGTGGGGATTGCCAGTTAGGCAAAGTTATTCCATGTTTTAGTTCGCATTATTCCGAATTATGCATATGTGTGTGTGTTCGTGTGCCGCTTAGTATCAACAGCATGAAACAAAATTTCTTTCTTATCCTTTCTGTGGTATAAAAGAACATGCGTTAAGTTCTTTCGAAGAAAGGACGTGGTCTCCCAAAGACGAACGTGAGGAACACAGGCGAGTACAATTCCGAGATGTGAAACACTGCATCGAATATGAACAAACGAGTATTGTGAGAGAGGGATGGAATAAATATGAAATGTTTGTGTTGCAAAGTGAACAGGATACCTTAATATTCAGGAAGTGCTGATTATCGAGAAAGAACCCGGAACCGGACACGAGGAAGTAAATCTATAGAAGTGTAATGAAGTGCAATTCCGAATGACAAATTTAGAGTAAAATAGTAGATACGTTTATTTCTAACAATATTTAAATAAATTCTTTTTCATGGTAGTGGTATATTTCTATTTTCATGTTTTTTGCACTACATAACATTTGTGGGATTTTATTTTCATTTACGTGAATTTATAATTACGTTTTAAACCATAAAGCCAGCACGACACCAGGTTTTAGCATTGCTAATTGTATTCTTTCTCATCTATTTTCTTTTTTGTATCCCTACTATGTATGTGAAGTACTTTTTTTTGTGGGTAAATTTTCGTACTCTTGCGTGTGTTGTTTTTTTTCCTTGTTATGGTTGCGTCATTGGTGGCATTCAGCGCGGTGAGGGCTCTCTGAATTTGTCCTTCGAATGCCACTGAGAACTGCCGGCGCCATCTTTGTGAGCAGAGATTTTGGCGCTCACTTGTGAGCCGGACCTCCCGGAAGTGCTGTTGGTGCGACTGCAATATGGCTTCCGGTGGAGAGAACTATAGTGCCACTTACGAATGTAATTGTAATTATTATGAAATAAGCTACAAGTCATGAGGTCCACTTGCAGCTTCAGTCTGGCAAGATGTTAGATCTATATGTTAGCGCTTTCAAAGATATTTATCTTTTGCACATCTTCCCGACGCGTCATGTTTACTACTCTTTGTGCTGTGCGATATTCAATTGTTCGTGGAACTTTAACCATGCACTTTATAAAATTCAACTGTTTGTTGAGCATAAACGAAATTTGGAATCCGTTGTGTGCGCGCTCGCACTGGAGATCACTCTCACTGAGCCGGTCACCGCGCTGAATGCAGCCATTGTTTTGCGTATATATATATAGCTGCCGTTTCCTCTTTTGGGTTCTTGGTCCTGAAACCCGAAACAGTTTTCGGCTTCGTCAGATATTATTCCCGCATCTACATTACTAATGTCTTTGGATTCACGCGCTTCTCTTGGTGCCAGTAATTTGCCTCACCTCTTCGTGTCGGTGAAGTTGACAAATCTGCGTTTGACTGTTTCTTTTAATTTGTAAGTACCGTTTCCTCTATCGACTAGCCAATTTTCTATAATATACCTGATATGTACAGTCGCGGAAAGAGGTATTCAGTGTACTTGGCATGTAGTTTTTATTTATATTTATGAACTAATTAAACATATTGGAGGTTAAGCTTACTACATGCCGTTTCTCAGACATGTCACGCCTTAAACGTAGCTTCCTGTGTGGCGTATAAATATCAACTAAATAGAAAACTAATTGCTATATTCTCGCAACTTTTTTTCCGTGACTGTACATGCTAGTATCCAGTATAACATATTAATTGTAAGGTACATAAACACAGTGATAAGTAATTGCAGCAATTTATTTTCTCAAAGGCTAAAAGATGAACATAATTCCAAACTTTGACCCAGCGTGCGTGCTCCAGTAGTTAACGTCTCGAGCTTATCTGATCGACAGTGAAGAGGAACGCGAATTCGAGTTGTGTTGCTTCTCATCGTGACGTGAGGTTTTACTCAAATTTTATCAGGGAGATACCGGTATAGTACCACAACTGGTCCATACTACCTTCTTCATTCTTTTACCCATAAATGCTTGCCGAGTGACGTTATTCGTCAAGCGTGTAACGAGATTTTGATCATAGTTGCCATTCATGTAATAAATTCCAAACTTGGAAGCTTTTAGACAAGAATGGATAAGTATTCTATAATAGTAAACTAGGAGACAATAGAGGTCTCCCTAGAAAAGAAAAATATACTTTATTGCAGTTGGTTGGAGACCACATACAGGAGAAGATAGCGTTGTATTTAATAGGTGGATTTTCTTCCCTGCTTTACCATTTGCTCCGGCATTATCTGTTCATTAAATAATACGTGCAGCCTCTTTGAAATCATTTTTCGTTAAGTCTAGTTTATGGTAATTCTATTTACGCGAATACGGTGTGTGTGTGTGGATTTAAGTTTAAAAAATGCACAGAAAAACTCGTCACTATCTTAGTGAGGAATCAGGGCCTGGTCCCACGATAACCGGTCGGATGAAACTCTACTTTGTGTACTAAATACGGTTGTATCGCCTGGTAGCTTAATTGGTACAACATCTTAGTGCGGTTCGATTCCTCCCTCGGATGGCGACATTTTTGCTACCCATTTTTCAAGTCTAGTTGGTAGCGGTCAATATTAACCAAACCTTAACAGATGAGAAGGTGGGTAGGTAGTCTTGTAAACTTCGTAATTTCTTCATATTTATGGGTTGTTTGATCGTAATTAATGGTTCAAGCATTATAGTGGATCATGTTTCCAGTTTCTAGCCTACTTGAAGTACAATCCGCCGGCCGAGCGGTCTGCGGCGTTAGGCCATCGGCTCGAAGGTCCCGGGTTCGAGTCCCGACATGGGTGTGGATTCTAACAGCTAAAGGCGAATCGTGACGGGCGAAGTCCACAGTTACTAGACTGGCCCATTAAAAATTAAGTTTAACAAAAGTTTTTTTCAAGTACAGTCTAGCGAAACAAGATCGCAAAACACCTGCAGATTGTGATGAAATTCCCTTGGTCTTTATCAACAAAGTTGGGCTGAAGGTATGCGTAATGTAGCAGGGTGGCTAAAGATGTGCGTCATTCTTATCAGTGTCGTCATTACGCTGTTTCAAAAGAGTGTTGCTATTCACTACGTCTTGATGTATATTATTTTGAAATAATGGTGTTCATTTTGTGTGATTAAAACATGTTGAAAGTGGATCAGAGCAATGGTAATCAGACTGTTCTTAACTAGCATTGCAAAACATTTAATTTTTCGCAAGGAAATCAACTAGTCACGCAATTAAAAGTTTCTGCGGTGTTTTGAAATTATGGTTTGTAGATTCCATTGATATTATATTTAGTTAGCTACGGAGATATCCCCCTCCCAATCCAGTTAATATGTGCAGAAGTGGAGCATGCTGTGTATATATACTTTCAGAAGTATGATAGGGTTAGTTTTTAATTTTCTTAGTAATTGTGAAGATAATTTACATTACAATAGTGTTTCACTGGTGAATTTAGAAATTGACTTCTAATTGAGAGTTAGGAGCGGAATACTGCAAGTATGTCATCTAAACGAATCAAATTTCGAAATAAGTTTACGTAGTAGGTAACTTGACTTGTTCAAAATCATTTAAATATCCGTTTCTTTTTATTTAATATGTGTAGCTGAACCACGAAAAATGCATTAAAAGAAATACTTTAGCGTGAAACCAGACAATTACAAATTATGTCACCTGTTAATAAAGATCTATACACGTATATTTATAGTACTTGAAATGGTGTCGTAGCAAAGCAACGCATGACAATTAAAATGATTTACATAAATATCCATACGAAGTTATTATTTGCACTTGATGATCGTACTGTGCTGGTCAGAGCACCATTTAAAGTGACCCTCGAAGTTGCTGACTACGTACCTCAACGAAGTATGTAATTTTAAGCTGGTGTTATATTTGTGGAGACTGGTTTTATCAAGTTAATGTTCCTTAAAGAAATTGTGAAGTCCGTAACGATGTCAACAGTTCTTGTTATAACAAAATTGCGAGAAAAGCAGGGAAATGATGTATTCATTTTCAGCACTAAATAATAATAATAATAATATTGAACGTTCTAGTATTCTTTATCGTGATTCCATCGAAACAATTTAGTTACCACATTCAACTTAAGTAGAAAAATAGAAAGTATTTGATTCAAGAGTAAAGATAATGATAATCCAAAATTGGAATGCTACTATAATCCGATTTTTGGAAGTTGTCCTCCCCAGCAAGATTCATGGTTTGATGAATTTAAACCTGACGTGACAACAAGTACTGGGAAATGAGAATATGTGGTTACCATAATTATCACGGTGTAACACAATAAGCTTTCCCGCCTTTTTCGCTTCAGCATCGATCATTCAAATATAAACTCTCAGGTTAAGGAAAAGAACTCTTACCCCTCAATTAGTGAGTAACACCAACATTGAGAATAAACCTGCAGGGTTATATTGAAACATGTTTGGGACGACGTGCAGTCCGGAAAACATCTACTTACATCCCTGTTGTTATCCTTGATCGTGATTCAAGTCCAGTGAAACCAATTGCTGAAGAAAACTTTGATCTGCCAGTCCGTGGATTACATTCAGTCAAATCCAAATGAACTTCGAACTACTCACTGTTACACAAGCACCATAATTAATTCTCTTTATCATATTCAGTTTACACATAAATTCAATGTTTGTTTATACAGACTTGTTTTTTGTACACCTAGCTCTTAACAGTATAACTAGTTTAACCAGTTCTGCCCCCGGAGTCCAGATTACGGTGGTCTTAGAGAGGCACACAGCTTCCGAGTCTGCTGGGAAAATTGTAATCCAGATGAGAGTTTTATGCCCATAGTAGTCATTTATGATCATTCGGTATCGCCAAGTTTTATCTAAAATGTACCAATTTTAAACAATCTAGTTTCAGAAAATTTTATGATCAATATCAAATGTATTGTTGTTATTTTAAAAACATTACAAGTTACAAAACCACCAGGTTGCATCGGACTATGTGTACTTCTCTTGATCGTCCATGTGAACACAAGTATATTGACCTATTCAAGACCTTTGACTTATCCACAGACAGAAAATACCAACCTACCTAACGTGGGCCTGGTAACAGTATGGTTATAATAAGCGAGGAAACTATCAATTACCAGGGTGAGTCATATGTTCGTAGCGTTTTCATGGATAATGTGCAGCACCCGCCTCCCCCTGTACCACAGAAGCCTATTCGGCGAAGTACATCACATCACACTGTATGGTCCTTCTCCAACGTTCCACCAGTGACACAAGCCCCTGACGATACCAGACTGCAGGCTTTGAAGCAAAGAACTCAGTAATGCCAGATGTCACATCCTCCACGGAATGGAATTGTCTGCCCCGCAGGAAGTGTGCCATGGAACGAAACATGAAAATCAGATGGCGCAAGGTCGGGACTGTAGGGGTGTGTGGTAAAATGTCAACGCCATCCATGTCCGCAATGTGCTGGCGGACTCTTCTTGAACTGTGGCATGGAGCGTTCACTTCACCAGTGCTGGATAACGACGGCGCACAATGTCGTATACCCGTTGCAGCTGTTCAGCATACAATGTCCCATCTACGAAACGACCATGTGGAACGAGCTCCCAGTGCACCGGACCTTCGAAATTCCACCACACACACAGCATTGTCTTCTCTTTGAACCACTGGCTGCGCCTCGGTACCTGGTCGAAGCCATTGTTTCCCGGTGTCAGGATAACGAAGAAAGATCCACTTTTCGTGATGATTCGCCGCCATAACCTGTCGTCAGTTGGGTTTCGAAGCAGTTCTTCACACAGGGTCACACGTTGTTGAGCTTGAGCGGGAGTCAAATCATGGGGAACCATTCTCGGTTGCCTGGAGCGAAACCCAAGTTGATGCAGATGACGAACGACACTGGTTTGTGATATCTGGACCTCATCTGCCAGCTGACGGGTACTGGTTCTTGGGTTTCCTTCAACAGCGTTCAGGAGGGCATCGATATCCGTCGTCACAGGGCGTTCACTCGTGGGCTTTTCATCGAGACTGGTGTCACCAGACACCGAAAACGTTGAAACCACTTTCTAGCTGTGGACGGGTGGACAGTGCCTTCACCTTCTACGGCACAAATTTCCTTGGCTGCTGCTGCTGCATTCAACCCCCTTTTCGAGTAATGGCGCAGAAGCACACGACACACAAATTTCTCCTCAGCCATTGTCCTGCCAACTGTGTATTCAACGCGTGGTTCCTCCCACACACCGTTAGCGCTGTGATCAGACAGATACGTGACACGCTTTGTCACAAACATTGCACATGGTTTTCTGGCATCGAGTGGGCCGGGTCACCCAACGCTACGAACATATGACCCACCCTGGTAGATTATTACTTTACGTGTAGGCGTCCAATTCTTCTGCGTTATACAGATATTCACATTGTTGTAAACCGCTTATTAATGTTTTGGGTACAAAAGACTGCACTTTAATTTGTAGATTGGTAAATAAATTTTGAAGGCCAAGTCGTCAGATGCATGAAATACTGCTGTATTATTTGATAAGTTCACATTTTTAAGTAGTGTTTATTATTTTCTTTATATTCAGTAAAGTATCTAGAAAAGAAATACTTTTATTCAGTTATTATTATTTATTTCAGTTACGCATGTGTGTGTAAAGAATAGGAATTGCATATTTAGAAAGGCAGATGAATGTAGTAGTATGGTGTAGGATAGTGATTTCTGTGTAATAAAGTATTTTATTTAAAGTTACCCCTGTCTTTTTTAGGGCAGTTTTTTTTATGATGATCGATTCCTTGACGGTTCTCCTGTCAGTGCATACATTACTTCCTCAACCCTTAACTCACAAAGGGCCCCAGGGATAACTTTAATATAATATGGTATAGTTTTTATTTACTTGATTAAACAAAAATCCATATCTACACAACGCAGTACATATAAAATAATACTATATCTACTTGACATGCAAATTCTGCTCTTTACACAGACATGGGCAGCAAAAACTATTTCTTTTCTAGACATTGAATGTAAATAACTAAAAAAAAAAAAGAAAGAAAACTACTCAAACATAGTAACTCATAGGATGATACAGTTTAATTTTAGCAGCTGTTTCCCACATGTTGCCATGTAGCATAACTGTATTATGTAAGTTATAAATAGTGAAGTTCTGATATGTCTGTGTACATAAGAGACATACAATATTATAATAGTAGTATCACGCAGACATACAGAATAAGAAAAGAAACCAACACATTCTTAAGATAACGGTGTAAACCAAGAACGCCACTGCCATCCATCATGTCATTAATTTAATAATAAATCAATATAATTTCACCGCATATGCAGCAGCACAGCACAATGTGGACTGTTGGTAAACACAGTATTTCAGATATGATATGTAGATAGTGAAACATTTTAGCAATACTCGAATTAAATTCACGTCTAGAGTGAAGTTCATAGCTTGTTTCCAATCATCATTGTTAAAGGAATCTCTCAAATCTAGCGTGTTTCTTTATTTTAGGAGCTCTTAAGGTTTTACGTTATAGTAGCAGATTGTATTTTTTTTTTTATTATTAAAATTGCCTTTATATTTATTTGTTGTAGGTTTGGAAAGAGTAGCAGAAGAGTTGATGGGCAAACGAAAATGGAAGAAATACCAAGAAATTATGTACAGCAATCGGGGGGAAGAACCAGAGATCCAGGACTGGGAGCCAAATAGCAAATGTTGTTTCTGTGAGGGTGGAGCTCTGCCAGACTTCATGGTAAGGCTTTTCCTAGGCATGGATATTTAACCTAAATTCAGGTTCCTTCTCGTAAGCCGTAGTCGTATTAATACTTTGGTTCATGATAACCCTCGTTTGAATGTGAGGTAGCTTCTTAAAAAGGAATAGTAAAGCAAGTCTTACATGCTAATTACCAAGTGTAAATAAATTGATCAAGTTTACAATTTAAGAACTAATCTACATCTTAGTTAGCATCAACGCTTTGAACTACTAAAGGGAATTGAACCATCTTCGATCGCTGTGGCAGCTATCCGAGCTGTGACCACTTACAGAGGCTTGTTTTTCATCACAGAGTTTGGTAAGAGCGAGCGCTTGATAATAGAAAGCCCGGGCAGATCTAGGTAAAATAGGTGATTGCTTCGAGTGAATCTACTACACCTTACCTTCCAAGGAAAGGTCTTTTTGCTAAATATTTATAACCAGATCTGGAAGGCCGATGGCTTCCCTGCTAGTTGGCGAGAAGCTATCGTAATCCCCATTCTGAAACCTGACAAAGATAAACTCCCACAAGTAAACCGGTGTAACGGGCAAACTTTACCCCGGGCAAATCGTACCCTAGGGTAAAAATATCATATGGTATCTTTACCCCCGGTATAATTTGCCCGGGCAAATAATACCCCTACCTATTATTTTAAAAAGATCAAAGAATAACTAAGCGCTATTACTTCTACGCTTCACAATTGATCATGCTAACATATCTGAAGGGGGTAAAAATATCATAGCCATGGTATCTTTACCCCCGGTAAAATTTGCCCGGGCAAATAATACCCCTACATATTATTTTAAAAAGATCAAAGAATAACTAAGCGCTATTACTTCTACGCTTCACAATTGATCATGCTAACATATCTGAAGGGGGTAAAGATACCATGGCTATGATATTTTTACCCCCTTCAGATAT
>JAGDQP010023422.1:2399-25471 GCA_022664845.1 Lepisma saccharinum
ATACTGCTATCTTAAATTAACCACAAGTAACACCACCACGGAATGTGTCACAAGTACAAAGGTTTTAGGGCTCAAACTAAACTGAACTGACGTCAAACTAAATTGAAAAACTCATAGAACAAATATATGTAGTACGCTATCATCTAATATCTTCATAATAAGATCTCTCTAAACTGTTCTAAATAAAGGAACATTAATATCCTTATATTATGGTATATTTTATTCGAGGGCAAAATATGGTATTCCCTTTTGGGGATCCTCAAATGAGCTATCGACATATTTTAGACTACAAAAAAAAAAGTTATTCGAATCATTACGCACACACCTTTCCGCGCGAGCTGCAATTTTTTTTCAAGCTATTAGACTTGCCAAACAGTTCCATGTTTGTACATACACGAGGTGTTAAAGCTGATAAAAAGTAACCTTGATGGCTACACTACACACTCGGATATACAGAGACACGGCACAAGAAAGAAAAACAACTCTGTGCAACAAATTTTGAACTCATAGTTCTTTCCTGAGAAATTTGATGTAAGTATCATAGTATCAGTGTGACTGATCACTGCAGTGAAATCCGTTTCTTTCTATCAGGCTTAGATTTTGAGAAATAGGCAAACCAATAATGTGACATACAAGTGGCAGAAATGTACTAATAATGTTACATAAATATAGCAGTAACTTGTATGGGAATGTGGTTAACGCCAAATCGTGTGTAGAGCGAATGGCATTGAGGTAAGTGTGCCCCTCAATCAATCTCTAAGATTATCAGCACATGACTTACAGCACAACTGTGGGGTCCACGTTTTGTCTCGATCAACCTTACAAGAAAACCGTCAATAAGATCATAAAGAAACCTACCTTGACAATTCGCTAGGAGAATCAAGGTCATACTGAAAGGCTATACACAAAAAATTAGCTGCCCATTTCAGCTATATGGTCTCGAGATAGGAACTGCATATTCTTACGCTAATATCGAGTGCGAAGTGTACATAAAAAGTGTATCCTTTATGATTCATTTTTAAAAAGTCACTTCTGTTTCATTTCCGACATGGAATAACACATTGGCGAGTTGTAGCATATTCTCTGACCCCACAGAATGCCATCTCTACACTCCAGTGGTGCAAACTCCACGCAGGGAAGTGCCCCAATATTTCTGATCCTAAACAAAGAACCATATCTTGTCTAGTGGAACTTGATAATGGAGGAACTTTATTGGTAGCCTTCGCATGTACTTAAATATCAGTATATTTCATAGGTTGATGAATAGACGTAGGAATTAACCTAACCTAAACTCATGCGTCAATTTAACTATGAAAAAGGGGGATTTCAGCACTTATGTAATGTAGCAAGTCAAACTAAGCTTAAGTATCCGCACTTTACCTTATTGGACGAGTTAAAAGAAATATGAAATGAAAGTTTTGAATACAAGAGGTTACCAAAATTTAGAAAAGGACCATCTTTAAAAAAAAAAACAACTCTGGAAAATTAAAAAATCGCAATTGCCAGGCCAATATATCAGTACGGTACATGAAGGTTCTAAACATTCGAATTTAGAAAATATAATGTATAAAAAGCTTCCATTATATAAACACTACAAGTAAATCTTATTGTTTATGTAACTTAGGTATTATTATTATGTTGGTTATTTACAATTGTGACTACTTTTCTTTTGTATGCCGCATCCAACATCATGATCAATGGATAAATAAATTTAAATATCATATGTGATAAAGCGAATGGCGATAGTATGACGTAACAAGTGAGGCGCCACACTCGGGGGACTGTGCATATAAGCTCCCGCCAGGCGTCAGAAGCGAGTGTCCTACTTATGATCAATGTTCCGTTGGAAAAAACTATAATGTACCCCTTTCCAATGACACATCAGTCAGATTTATAGCCCTATAAACCTAAGTTATGAACTGCTCCCTAATTTTCCGCTCCTACAATGTGTTATCCAGGTTTGATTCATCTCATCGAGAACTTTCCAACGACACCTCAACCAACTTCCTAGCCCTAGTAATTTCAAATTTGAAACTTTGCCCCTCCAAAACTCGAGAACCTTCTCTGCGTTCTGGATGAATCGTACGGATTTGAAGTGAACGACGTGAAAGCTGTCAATAGACAGACAAAGCGGACGCATAAGGCATCACAGCGCTTTCTCCTGAAGTCAAAAATCATAAAAAAAACTAATCTTTTAACATAAAATATGTGTAGAACATAAACTCCCCATCAATTTCATGAACTTACCTCAAGCGAAAGGTTTAAAATTTTCTCTTTTATATTTTTGGTTTGATTATTATGGCGTCTTGTAGACATTATTTCTTCTTCCATGAGCTGTTTAATTGTAAGAAACGCCCAGATTCTCTTCAAGAAACCTTCGCTGGAGGTATTAGAACCAGGATTCTCAATTATCTTCGGGGTTGTAATATTTGCTTCGAATGTGCTGTTGGACGTAATCCCGCTTATTAAGCCGGTCAGATTTTTACTACCTTTTATTTTTACCTTTCCGGCAGTTACAAATTCTGACCCATTTCTGAGGAAATAGAAATGGTTTTTTGTCACGTTTTCCACCTTAAACAAGAGAAGAAAAACTACCATAAGGGAAATAAAAACATGATACTAAATACACACTATTATTTCGTAAAGCAACATATTTGATGTAATAAGAACTGTCTAGTGTTTTGTTCTATATATTCTAATGTACACCGAGTGATCAACTAGAAACTGACGTGCTCTTTTACTGCATCCTGACAGGGGAGCTACCTAAAGTCCATCCATCCACAAATCATATATTACGCAATACTGCTAATAACTCATTACTAATAGTAGACTCATTACACAACGCAACCATAAGTTCAAGTCAACTAGCAACTGATAAAGTTTATTCTTCAGCAGTGGCGGTTTTTCAGGTGAAGCTGGTGAAGTGGCACGTCACATATTCCTTTTTATGCATTAAGTTATTTATATAAAACTGTTTAGAAAAATAAATCAAGATATGAAATAGTTTATGCTTATCCACCAAGATGCTCAGTTCCTACTTAGATAATAAAGTGGCATTATGGGTAATGTGGTGATGCATACAAACCCAGGAAATTGCTAACATATCTAACTGAGTATGTTTACCTGTGAATGTATTTGTAGCACGTCACTTGCTATTTGGACCACAATCGACCACTGTTTTTCATCGACCATAATTCAGTGTACTATACAAGACTTAACATAACTTTCTTAAGAAGCATAAGTTTTCCGTAACAGAAGAGGCACATACTAAAGTTACTAAAGTAGCTGGAGAAAACATAGAACACGGTCTAGGGGGGGAAAAGACGAACAAGTTAGGAAGTTATTCTAAAATAATATAGGCAAGTTTTAATTAAAACAGTTTAAAAAGTCATGAGAATAATTATATACTAGAAGTCCGATAGTCCGGCACGTTCTACTGTACTGGTATGGACTAAGCTGTACAGCGAAAACAGTGAACTGAACCTGTGCGTGGTGACAACCGAGTAAAGTCCGAACGCTTCCGACTGATTCCGAACAATGCTGATTGCGTCTAACAGTAGCAGATGAGTAGTGGACACTTCCGAATGGTTCTGAAACACGCCAAGCGCTTTCAACTGTCGTTTACAAGCGTTTACAGGAAAAAAAACTGTGATGGTGCTGGACAATCGGGCCTTTCGGACTGTTGGATGCCGCTCTATCGGACTTCTACTCTATTAAACAATGTTTTGTTGTTTTTGAAAAAGTCTTCTTTCCACCCCGATGAAACGTAGTATACTGTTATATTTGTTGTTTACAGTTTTATCATACCATATCTACTGAGATAATATGGCCGACAAATAATCGCTTTGCTTCCGAGTGTTAACATGTTTTAAGTTAAAATAGAAAAAAAATAATAGTGTGCAAATAATCTAATTCTTGAATAAAGTATTAAGGCGTGTGTAAATATTATGTGGCGTAAAAACATAAATTAATTTGCTAATATAACTTACTACTAGAGGCAGGCAGACCTGATTTTATTTATATTAAAAAAAAAGTTTTTCATAACCTTAAAGCCCGGTCCAGACTACGAGAGAAGACGTACGTCAAATCACTCAGACGAAACGTTTGCGATGATAGCGTCCACAGTCCACACTATACATTTTGTCGTACGTCTTTAACTCATTTCTTGTATACATTAAAAATAAGTATTCATATTTAGTTTTATATAATATATCAGTTATTTTCAACCGCCGTTTCGCGAAACTATTGTACCGGTCCTTTGCAATTAATATATTTAAATATAGAACACTTTCTTTGGTAGAGTTTGGCAGTTCAAAATTGAGATTACAATTTATATTTCTTTAAAAAAAAATCTAGAATCTTGAACGTTAAATAAACCTCTAACTTACTGGCAGTGCCGGATCTGCGGGGGAGGGGGGGGGGCAAAGGGGGCACATTTAGGGGGCGGTAAACAGCTATAAAAAATAAAAGCTCCCAACGAAAGAAGCAAAACTGTCTTTTAAATTGAAATTCAAGTAAACGTATTCAAAATTTCAATACCGGCGCACCAAGACATTTTTATGTTATTCCATAAAACCTGCTCTCGTCACCTTTAAAATTCAAAACCGCGATTCAAGTCAGACAAGCAGGTCTACTGCCTTACTGAAGTTAGTAATAGTGTTGCCACGACAGGCTCCAGAGAACATAACAAAAGTAGCTACACTACGTGTTGCAAGAAAATATGGCTGTCGCGTTGGCCGGTCGTGTGTTGTTTGGCTAAAAATCGATGGAAAGGGAGGCAAAATTTAACTTTGCCCCCACTGCTTACTGGTATTCTTCCTGTCCTTTAAAGATTTTCTCTGTAGTTTGTCGGTCCGTGAGTATGCAAAACTCGCCAGTCCGTTATTAGTATGTGCCCGTAGAGCTCGGAAAATACTCTAATAGATGATAAACAGTTGTATGTTGAAGTAATAATATATGGGATGGTAAACAAATTTTCAATGACGAGAAATATTATTTTGATATTTCAATTTAATGCAATTCCTTTTAAATTTAAATTGTTTTCGATTTTGCAGCATAAAACGTATCCGATTTGCCAACTTAAATATTTACAGATTTCTCGGTTATAATTAGTTTTCATTAAAGTAGAATTCAGTTTCCATTTTGCTCCAATAAAATTCATTTTCAGTTATTTTGATCAGTTGTTTCAGTTTTAATTTTAAGTTATAAAATATGAGTTTCAGTTCTTATTGAAAATTATATTTTCGAAGAATAGAAATCCAGTTTAGATCGATCAGGAATCTAATTTGGATTTCCCAATTTCAAAATCGAACAGCTCTATCCAAACTTTTACACAGGAAAACGAACACAGCTTAACGTTTCCCTCACCGCTGCAAGAAAAAGTACGAACGAGCGTCCACACTTTCACACAAGTTTGATCAGATATCGGAATTAAAGCTTCTCTCATCAAACCTTTGTCTTGTGTCATCGTTCACTTCAAAGACGTAGCAGTGTTGTCAACCGTTGGGACATGTCCCTACTCATAGGGATATTTTAGGCATATTTCACGAAAGTAGGGACGGATTTTGAAATTCTGTTAAATTATAGGTTTTTATTCTTTTAGCATTTTCGTTAATAAAACTGCTATCGACATTGATCCATGGTACACATACATAGAAATAGGGACATTTGATTAATATTAGGGACAATTTCCTTAGTCGGTAGGGACCTGACAGAAAAGTGGTTGGCAACACTGAGCCGTAGATCTTTTGCTGTCCAGAGATAACGTCTTGTCTGAACGATTTATTTGTTCAGAGAAGACGTACGTCTTGTCGGGTAATCTGGACCGGGCTTAAAACTTGTTTTTGATAATGCTATTTTGGTTAATGGCATTTTGTTTACTTTGCACTATGCTTCGTCTAGTAACATTCAAAATTCCAACTCCAACATCAGCACTACAACCACGGACACAATCAAGCACACAAGCTACCGTACACTCGAAAAGAAAAGGCCGATCGAATAGCTCGAATCGGGCATTTTTGATGTCTAACAAGACTCGATTTAAGACAGTATGGCGTTCTACGCTGTAAATGTTGTCTTTTACTGGAATAAAAACAATCTGATCGTAAAACAACATTTTGGACTGTAATTTCAAAAGATAAGTTTGTAGAGAAGATAATATTCGTTTGTAGAGAAGATAATAACAAATAGCTTTATTTGTTTAAAATGAAAGGAATCTTGTAGAATACTGAAAATCGTTTTATTTCCGAATTCAATCCTTATTAATTTGCCACTTAGGCTGCAACACTTAGTAGTGTTATTTCTTTAAAAAAAAATACAGATATTCGCGTTATACACACATGGGAATTTACCTGCTTCTACTTAATAGTAAGCTAATATAGACTGAATTCTGAAAGAATATCAACTGTGTAATGTGTCATATAGGTCTTCTCACTTACCATATCCTTCTCGTAATCAATACACACTTCAGCAAGTAAAGGATACGAAACCTCTTTCAATATTTTTCCTACTTGATATTTGACATCTGAACCTTCATAAATCCTGCGAGCAAAACCGTCGTTACTCATAGATAAGTTCCTTAAGAATTCGTAATTGCCGCCTGTTCCCATGGCGATGGAGTAAATTGATGGTTTGGTTTTCTTTGTGGCCTTTCGAATAGATTCAAGTATATCATCTGGACTGGGTTCCTTATCTGAAAAATCGCTTTTGGCGGTGACAAGTACAATCAGGATTTGTGGTCGAAAAGTTAACATTCCTTGGTTTAGGAAATAACGGATACCTTGACGACCTAGTTCTAAACCTTCGTGGAGAGCTTCATAGATATCGGCTTCTGTAAAAGAAGGACAATCTATTAAAAACTTAATTCTTTCAAACAGTAAAGAATTACAAGGTGTCCAGTAGTCTAATAGCCAACGAGCCCTATAATAGGTTGGAGTAATAAGGCAAGTTTTGTAACAGCACAAGCAAGTTTTATTTAGTCAGTTTTAAATTAAATGAATATGATTTTCGAAAAAAGCATGAAAAGCACTCTGGAATCCATCTCTTAGCTCAATTACGAAAAAAAAGTGGATTAGGCGAGTTTTGCAAAGTCACGCGTCAATTGTTCTCATGAGACAACTTGTGATTTAATCTAGGAAAGGCAGTCACCGATTTAAATAAAGTAGAGATGAAGAAAACCCTACTCGGTATTGAAATATCATCATATAGTGTTCAAAATGTACTTAAAATATATTTTCTTCTTGGAAAAGCTGCTAACAATGGTCGCTGTCTATAATATTTGCGCGTAGTCAGATTTCTATGTAGTGTTTACTTTTCTAACAAAGGTTAAATATTTATGACGCAATATAAAAGAAAAAGACAAAAGAGATCTTATGCTTGTCACGAATCTTACTCTTACAGTTAGCTCTCTTGAAATGTAGTTTTTGAAAAATAACTTTGTTTGATATGACAATGTATAGAGTTTGAAATGGTTCTAATTTACACATATAGCACGTTTTAGAGAAAACGAAATCTTGAAGAAAATTTCATACAACGTCGTGAAGTGGCCTGAAGAATTATATGTACAGAACTTTGGGTATTCTGCTAAGATCTTATGTTAACACAATCACTTGACCAATGGAAAGCTTGAGTTCATATTCGATCCACCAATCAAATTTTCTGTGAATCTTTCAACTTTCATCTATACTTAAGATTTGTGTATGAAGATAATTTAACAAAGAATGCTGAACCTTTAGAAAACACATAAAAAGAATATAATTCATGTACCAATATTTAGTATTGTTACGAACCTGAGTTTAGAGTTGACAAAACCATTATAAAAATTAATAAAATAATAAAAAAGAGACTCAAGAAAGATTAAATACCATCTCCTTCTACCCTCAACGTTCTAATGTACTCCTTGGCTGCTGTGATATTTGGTTTAGAAGCTAAAAATATCTTTCGAGTGGGCTCCTTGCTCCCATGACGACATGGATATGGTGCTTTGGCGGAATCTGTGCCTGAAGAATCTGGATCCCAATACTAGAAAGTAAAATTGTGAATAATATAATAGTTAAGTTCTAGCTTATAATGATTTTCAATTACAAAATAGATAATCTCCAAATATACCTTGCCACTTAGTTTTCGAATGTGTGGAGAATCAGAAATTTCCTATTCGAATTCGCACTTAAACATGTAACATTTATTTCAATTTCGAAACTTTTCTACTCGTTAATCAGTCATAAGTATTTTCTGTAACATTTTGCTCTAAAATATAGCCTAAAACAAATACATAATTAAACACTACTGGAACTGTTTAATTGTGTTCTTAAGTCTACTGTGAGGATATAGTCATAACTTGTTCACATCATAGGACACGTGTAATATTTCTACAGAAGTCGAATTCATGAAGGCTGTGGTAAGATAATTTACATTATTCATCCTCCGTTAAATGTTAGGTATCTTCTTTCGATTTCATGTCTCCTTTTCCTATTTACCTTGACAATTCAGTGTTTTCTTCTGTCATCTTTAGTAACTTTCAGTCACATGATCTGGCTACCTTGTTACAAATTCTCAATTACTCATGCTGGTGCTGTCCTTAGTTCTCCTAACTTTTCTCTCCGTTTTATTTGAAAATAACTTTCCGTTCCTAGAATATTGACCCTAGAATACGCAGCCATCAGCCATCTTGGAACTGTTATTCTATTATCTGTTAGACCGCATGTAACATGTGGTGTGGTGATTCGTTCACGTTAATTTCTTTACCTTATACGAGGGATGTTCAGCAATTATTGTCCGTGACAAAGAAGGAGTTGAACTACGATTTTTATACGTCAGTATATTGGTATTCAAACTTCTATCTCTGGCAGTGATAATATTATGTGTGTTTTTCAAGTAGCAAGTGAGTTTTGGTTGTGAAAATGGAAGCGCATGTGCCTCATTAACTTGCAGAACAAATGAAAGTCGCTGAGAGTAGAGATGAAGCTGAAGAAGTTCGAAATCGGTAGCTTCAATTGCAACCACTATGTGATAACTTTTGTGGGCGGAGGTATTATCCTCGTGTAGGATTTGTGTGATCTCTCCTCTTTCTCTGGATTGCGTCAATTAATTTTGAAATGAGTAAAGACTTGCATAAGAATATACTAACGTACAAAAATAGTGGTTAAACTCCTTCTAAGTCAAGCACAGCAATTTTTGAATATTCCTCATATATCAGGGTTCAAATGACTAAACTAAAGCCAGACGCAATTCAAGGTTGAATTGCAATTTAAGCTACTTCAGGCTCATGGAGTGTATAGTAAGTAAGATGATGGTCACTGACAACAAAGACAAAAGCACCACCTTCAAATCTAAAAAATTGAAGCTGGATGATCCAACATGTCAATGCAAACTTCATTACGTTAAAATTTGACTGCATTGGACCCCGATTTCTTTTATTGACTTCGAACTATCTCGTGCTTGACTTTAGATATCATTGAGAGGTTTCTTTTATGAACATAATAGTGTAGTTCTAGTTTTGTAGACTAATGTTACTAAGCCAAAGAATGAAATAAATATCAAATCTGATCTAATCTAATACAATGTGATCTAACAGCATAAAAAAATAAAAATACAAAAGTCGTTCTCAGTACCACAGCATTGTTGGAAAACTTGACAATATTGAAATAGTTTTCTTCATAAATTAAGTCCACAACATGCATCATGGCTTTCTTCATCATCTGCATTCTGATTCCTGCCATAGATTTGCTCACATCCAACAGAAATATTACGTGAATATTAAAAGGCTCCAGACCAGAGGGAGAGAAGAAATGGACAAAATACTCGGAGTCCATCTGGAAATAAACAAACAAAGAATAATCTTATTAATAGCACTTACATTTAAGTATATACCTTTTATTGAGGTATATTTTGTTCAACACTTTTCTTGAAAGTAAGTATAGGGGAAGGACACAAATGTCGGTTAGGCGATGGTGAACATCTCATCCGTGCTACGTCAGAGAGGGTTACTTTCAACGCTTGCACATTCAGGAAAATTCAGTGCTGCTCCCTACAAATGGTTCTGGCATGATGAGCCGAGTCATGGAAGCGTGCGAATTGAATGTGTTTACACACAATTTCCCATAAAATTGTATAATTAAATCTTACGAGTTAAGTAGACATATTCTATATTCTAGAACCTCATGAACTGGATAGATGAAAAGAGTAAAATTATTTGTAGAAAAATCTTTATTATTGCAGAGTTTGTTCAAGTTTTATGATTTGATTCTGTAATGGCGTCCCAGGTGGTCTTTCTGTAGCATGTGTGGCGAATATGGGCACAGCTTAGTGTTTTGATATAAATGTGGAGGTAACAGTTGTCCAAAGCTGTACACATGCTGAATGTAGTGGGTGGGAAAAGGAACGTCAGGCCCGTAGCCAAGGGTGGACCCCCGGGCACGTGGGTCCCCCTTACGGAATGGCATTAGTACAGATAGAATAGCCGTAAACAAGGGGCTGATTGACACATGGACACACGTTACAACATACAATTTGACCCTATAAGTTATTTACACAGCAAACACATGTTATAGAGTTATCTAGACTATGACTACTAAATATTGAAAACAGATCCAACTTCAAAGACAATACATAACTCAGGCATTTTACTCGTCATTGTACATGCTATCAAATATTCTCACTTCTAGTGGCTTGTCACCTATGTAAATTTATTGCACGGCTAGGTAGGAGCATATAAAGCCATTCTGACTGAATTTGTATTTTGTTTTAGTTATACCATTTCAAACCGGGATGGTACCTATTTTAATGCCTTGGTCGGCAGCTTGTACTATTTACCTCGATTAATAAAAAAGGAAACAAACGACGTTCGGTTTTGAAAGGATGTTGGCTTGTTATGCATGGTTCAGCTTTCAAAGTGCCGACGTTAGTAGCTGTGTGAACTAGAGCGCTGGGCAGCAGTACACCAGGTTACCGGTTCGAATCTCGCCTGGGCATTAATATTTGTGAACGTTAACAGCATTGCACTAGTATTATTGAGACAGCCCGAAGTCCATAATTATTAAAATGACCCATATACATATACAATACAGTTTACCAAAATTAACTTTCAAAATATGTACCACAAATTTATTTATTTAAATGTAATTTTGCGTTAACTGTAACTGTAACCTGTTAACGAAGTTAATTATATTTAATACCTTTAGACATCTTTGGCTCCGACAGGAATATAATAGGGGAGAAGAGGTGGGTAGGCGTTTTCCAGGGCATAATTTCGAAGGTACGTGATGTGACTGAGGAAAACTCCTGCAAAAACCTCGGAAGGCATGGTCAGCTTTGGTATCAAACCCAAGACTTCCTGATTGCGAAGCCTCTATCAATTGAGTTACGACTTTTCGTTGAAAAGTATTTAAGCTGTACACTCATTTTATTTCTATAATAACGAGGAAAACTTTCATTGGAAATTCAGTAAAGAGATTTTGCAAAATATACATTCGCTGTAGATTTGTTTAGTCTGGTCCTCCAGTTGTTTTGCCCATGTTCTCTTTTGCCCTTAAAACATACTAGTCTGCATCCTTCGAATCTAAAGTGCAACAATTCTCTTTGGGATTTGGTGTGAATATGTGCCAACTATACACAGTCAGGTAATGACACTTGAGAGCTGGTGGTCAAATTGCAGCTGCGTTCAGTGCCAGAGCTGTTTTCGCAAAGCCCTTTGATCAAACTAAGATTTGAGACATGTAGCCTACTGTAGAAGCGGAAAAAGTACAATTGAAAAAAATATCCATAGTCAATTTTCGGCTTCCGAGAAGAACTACCATGTTTCGTCTTCGTGAGAATAGAGGACAAGTAGTTCAACAGATATTTTTAAAAGACAAGTATTTAAAAAGTGAACAAAAGACTTGCTCAGTGTACCTTGTATATTTTCTTTAAAAAAATTATCAAGAATCAGTTATAGAAGTTTTAGATAATGGGACGAATAATTTGCGCACAGATGAAATTCAAGTATCATCAGTACAGTCGACTGATTTGAATAGAGAACATGAGCAGAGTGTGGCTGGTCCATAAACACGAGTAGCAGTCTCTCGCTCGATAATCATCTGTCCGATCTTGACATTGAGCTATACGTAAATTCAAGTAGTGAAATCAGTGGCAGTTTTTAAATGTAATTTATTGGAGGCGAGAAAATTATCCAGCTGAAACTGTCGAAGATTATTTTCAATGACCTGTGTGTTTAGCATATCTTGATAATCTTGTCAGCTAACTCAAAGAACTGTTTGACAAATATCTATCGGTGCAGGCTTTCAATTACAGCGATGATTTGCAAGAAAGTAGTTTTGTTAAGGGCTTAAGGTCGAATTTGAAATGTGGAAAAACAAGTAAAAGAAACTTTCTCTAAAAGAGTGTCTTTGTACTGCTGTTGACATTCTATTCTAATACACTGCTCATAGGAATTTTGTCCTATTGTTTACACTAAGTGGTTGCAAGTTCTCGTAACATTCCCTCATTACAATTGTTTCTCAAGTTTGAAGCACATAACTTCAAATGTTATCCTCCCTGTTCAATTCCAGAGAAGATATAAATTTGTCTGATATATTTATCTATGAATAACGACGTTAATGTAAACGCTGAGGATATTCGGAATGGAAGGGATAGAAACAAACAGCGTCTGCAAATTAGACTGTAAGATATACCAATATTAGCAAAGTTTTACTTTGAACTCAAAATGTGGATTTTCTTTTCAGTATTCCGTAAAGGAGTATTCCTGATTACGAACTATTCATCCGTTGATAGAATGGTTGGTTATAACACACACAGAGTTAAGGTGTATTTTGGATACAATCATAATGGAGGAGGTTATTTACTTATCCCTTCGTCGATACTTGATGGATAGGCACATGTGAAAAAAACAAAAAAACAACAACTAATTAGTAGACATGCAGTACTAAAAATTCCTACTCGAAAAAGCTTTACAAGTGTGTTCACTTTATGGAAAAAAATTTTGCTTGGACAGAACTATGTAAAATCAGTTTTTTTTACAATGTTTGAATTTGGTTTAGGCCTACATGAACATTTAGTTTGCTCGACTCTTGGCTACTTCCACTACCCCTATCATTCAAAAGTTCTCGCAGCGGGCAGAGTCCTACGCCTAAGATTTTACTCGTTTCTCTAAGCAACAACAGAACAAGAGGTGAACAGACCACTTGTGCCCGCCTATAAAAATCCTGGATACGGGTCTAAGAAACGTCCATACTTATATGATTATTGTAAGTCCTAGGTTCATCACTGAAAAGTTTAACAGACGTGGTTGCAATAAAATGAGCGGGCCAAAACCTTACATCATCACGATAGGATTCTATTTGAAATGTTTTGGCAAAACTAGAAAAAATCGTTGCTTACTTACCAGTGCTTCTCCTCCTTCCGTTTTCCTTAATACGTCGTACATGACAACCAATTGTCCGAGCGTTCCTCGTGGTAAGTCGTGGGTCTCAGAAAGTGAGATCTGATCTTCAATTGTTGGATTAAATCTTATTTCAATTTCTGTATTAGAGATTTTGTCGACAAGGGCTAAGAGATTGACCACTGTTTAAAATAAAAAGAAGGACGTAATAGTATAATCAACATACCATGAAAAGCTATAATAATAATGGAGAAAGGAAATACGAGATATATGATCATTCTCTGTATCGTAAAAGTAAATAATGGTGAGTCTACACTAGGCAAATATTGCCAAGGCCTGTCTAGAGCCCGCGGCAACTCCTTATTACTCAGAAGTTTGAAGACTGAAAACAAGACAATACATACGCATCATTATTTAATGCATAAAATACATATATGTTGACAGAATGCCTTACAATAAATTTAAGTGCCAAAGATATCTAAAAAGATCAGAAATTATTGTGATATGCCGTCAATGAATTTGTAAGTTGCTGTTATTCTTGTTCCCAGAGTTGCCAGATAACCTTAGCTTGGGATAAACCTCGAAATTCTGCGTTGATGACCTTCAAAATTGAATATGCTATGACAAGTGATGTTTTTGAAAAGTGTCATTATAGATGTTAATAGAACATGTGAGTTAATTTTTATTTTAAAGGACATTGAAGCAAAGGCATCCAGCAATACTGGAAAGTATAGTGTGAACTGCATTTTTTTTAAAAAAAAATAACATTGATTGAAACATTTACAAAATAACCTTCTGAATTCGAAGTCTTACAAGTATATAAAAGAAAATATTTAAAAAAAAATGCTTTTCAACAATTTTCATGAGAAAAAACTGTTTCGGAAGTAACGAAAGTTTTATAATGTACCGGAAATATTGCATGCTGTCTGAGTACATATTTAAAAGCTTGTAGAATATGAAACTATGTATACATACAATAGATGTAGTAATAGTATCTGGCAACCCTATGAACAATGTTAACAGTAATAATGCAAATTGAAGGAAGCATATGTAAATAATTTCGTCTCTTTTTGATTTTTTAGTGTGTATTTAAAGCAATTGTAGTGTATTGTACTAACAAATTCGGAGTAGGAAAGAAAGTCCGATTACTGTCGTTCTGAGATGGTCCTCATCAACATGTGCACGCACAGAAATTTGGCTTAATGTGGCTCAACCTGAGAAGAAGTTGTAATTAATAATGGTAGCACAAAGAAAACGCCCCATATGTTGATGCTTAGCAGGGTACGCACATACCAATGTGAATTCGTTACAGATACAGCATGCAACCGTGTTGATTACCCCATTAAGCTCCGCCATCTGCAAACCGAAAAGAAAATAGCTGAGATCTAAAGATGAATAAAACAGTCTGTATGGAACATAAAGTTGTTTGTGTTGCTTAGGCCAAACACGAACAGTTACCATTTTTAATTGTTTCTTTTTATTTTTTAGACTAGATCTTTGTTTAAATTCAGCTTTTGACTTCACTTCCTATTCTGTATTCATAATGTTAAATTTCTGGATTTGTGGGACAAGATAATCAACGAATAGTGAAAATTGGTATTGATAAGTGAGTCTCTGTTTGATTTTACTTAAAGAGATTTTAAATAGCATTTTGCTCAAGACGGAACCCTGGCGAACTCCAGTATCATCCAAGGTTTTCATAAAACTAGGACACTCTTACTTCAAAACTTGATTACTTACGTAATATGTAGAAACCGAAATGGCTTTTCATGCTCATTGTATAGCTTTGAATGTTCAATCGACGATAAAAGTTGGAAATAAGAAGATTAGGCTGCGGGTGATATCCCCTGGGTTTCCGCTCCGTCTCGTTTTGATACATGTGTTGTATTCGAATTCATTGGAGTTCTTATTGTGATCAGACGTTCTTAAATATTACAAGTGGTTATCGTTACTCTTGCTCAGTGCTATTACTAGCATTGGTGGTCAGTCATGTTCTTGTGTTCTGACGAAATATGCAATGAGTATCACCGATCAGTAAAGAACACTTTAATGGAGCATAGCGCAGTTTTTTCGAGACTTTATAAGGGAAACCAAGGGAGAAATACGTTTATTTATATTCAAACCCACTGTGGAGTCACTCCCAAAAGAAATCTGGATACGTGAGTGACATGTACGTGTACGTTCTGGAGTTTCCTGTTCGACTGCAATACCAAGAACATCACACTGGTCATACTATCTATATCAGAGTTAGTAAATATATTAGCAATGCGGGTACCACTTAGGTCAACACGAAGGACATGCCATGATAGTATATTTTCAGTAGAATATATGGTTGCATTATCTCCAGTAATTTCCGTTTTTTGTTTGTTGAGGTGGTTATACCAGCCTTAAAGAGTCCGTTAGCCTTCAAATAGAATCTTTGCCATAAAAGATCCAGGACTGCCGCTTTAAATATATTAATTTGACCAAGTAATGGTCACTAATCCCTTCACAGTAGTTGCAACCGCTATTAATACACAGGTTCAGTGTTTCTGAAGGTCTAGAAAGCGAGCCGAGAAATCTTCTTCTGATTTATTATGGTCTTCAGCTTATTCGTCGTGGTCTTTTGGATAGCTGCAATGTCTTTACGTCAATTTCCTTTCAGCCCAAGTTTCAGCCTGAGGAACGAAAAGTAATTGCACAATGACAGATCAGGTGAATTCAGAGGATGTGGTAGTGCTGTAATTTTGGGTTTAGAGAGAAATTCATGGACGAATACAACTGTGTGTGGTTTCCCGTTATCGTCAAACAAAAATAATCGACCAAATGCACAAAATTAGTTTACTGGCACCGAAAATTGTCTCAATTGAAAGTTAAATAACAAATATTGCTTGGACTGTTCTTGTGCAGCCATGTGAGAGACTTGGATTTTGTATCTTTTTCCAAGACCTGCCTAAACATTTTGTGACAGGAGAGTCGATTGATACCCAATCCCGTTTATAACATGTGTAAAGTGACATGACAGTTCCTTTGTATCCTTTCCCTCAAGCGATTAACATTCTAAGAAGTACTCGTTGTTAACAGTCATGCAGATCTACTGATTCATCAAAAGTCACCAACAATTCTACTTCCACCATCATGGAAATTTTTTCCACTGCGAGAAACTGTTGCTATGCGTCGCTCCGCCGACCAGGAGAATATAGCGCAACCACTTCCAGGTCCACTTTTATACAGAATACATAACCCCGAGTAAATCCAACGAATCGGAACTACTGGAACGTATCTGCTTATGAAATTTTGACCCTCTTCTGCAATTTTCGTAAGAAAGGTTTTATATATAAATACTACTGAGTATAAGTTTGTCACTTACCGTCTGATTCATCATCCGGTGTAGGCTCTAATTCAGTTTTGAGATCAGGAATATGAAAGTACGTGATGTCACTGGATTCTTTGATATGTATTGTTACATTAAGAACAGGAACAATCTGAAATATTGGAAATAATGACCTGGTAATTAATAGAAATTGAACTGATGAGTATGTCGGAAGTCAGCCCTTCATCTTGCTTCTACAAATATTGCAATACTTATTGCATGTGCTAAGGTAGTTTCTGCGTATTAAATCATGAATTGACTTTAATAGTCTTCTACAGTATTCCCATAAAGAACGAGCAAGCAAGTAGGAAACAATGCACTATAAAATTGAATTTAAAGATTGAAAATTGTAATAGATCCGTTTGTTCTTTTTTTCTTGATCCACGGTTAGCACATGGTGTAGTGCTAGTTTCGTATGGTGCTTTCACGATAGCTTATTTCATTGATTGAAAAATGATAAACAACTACCACGTTGATTTATCGGTTACCTTCAGTTAGATAAAATACAACGATGTAGATAGATAAAATGAATTTTATGGGTGGGTTACCTTCAGTGTTTAGAATAAGCGGAATTCGAAGACCTTTCGTTCTTTGCGCTTCCATAAAATAGCCAAGATTGTTTATGGTGGAAGCACACAAGTATTATCATTGATCTACCGGAGTCACGTCCCGTGGGCTACTTCTAAACCTAGCTACACGTCTACAGGAAAGGCTAAGTGCTATCCAGTTGTTTTGGCAAATAACAATAACATCACATTTGGAGCAGGTACTGCTAATAAATCCACAATTCAGAGAAGGGATGTGAAATTTTGTTCTGGCGATAGAGCACTAGAAAATGAATCCCGTGACCACCGACCGACAGCAGTTCAGATTAAGTCCTTAAGAATACGTGGAAGATGGTCCACGGTAAACTGTACGTGCTACTGCAGACTAACCTGGTATTTTCCATGCAAATGTTGTTCGGCGCCTCAAGGTGAACTTGTTCACTTCTTGGCCAAGCAAAATTTTACCAATGACAGAGAGGTCTGACTTGTAGTTGACAACGCCTCGGTATTACGACATCCAACAATCTTTTTCCTGAGAAATTTAGTTGTTGGCAGTATAACCAATGAGTCGTTCTGAAGCGTGTTTTATGAATAGGTTAAATTACCGACAGGATGAGATCCTATCTGTTTTACATTAGCTCTTAATTCTAACCAATGAAGTTGAAAGTTTTAGTTCTACAATACGAAGCGACTAGCAACATGGAAACCACCCGTTTTCACGTTATTCCTATAAAATCTACAATAGTCTATGGTTTCCAATGTTTCTGCAGTGACGTTAGGTTGTTTTACCATACACGAACTATATAAGAACAGACAGGTTATACGGTTTCGCTTCCTCGATTTGCAAGAGAGTGCACACATTAAAACGTGTGAAATATGGGGGCTATGAAATTTGGAATGCCTGAAAACACGCTATATATACATCAACTTCAAGCGTTCTATCTTCAATATTAATGTATTTATCATAGGTCATTGTGGTTCCTAATCCACGTGACCGCTGGTTTACAGATCTTCCCAAATTTGTACAGATGTATGGAAATTGAACATAATTTTACTACACAATGGTACAGAGACAAATAACATTGAATACAACACATAAGTGATATTGAATTTGATTTCAATATTACTTGATCACAATACAAACTCCCCTCCAGTATACCAAAAAAAAAAAAAAAAAAAAAAAAAAAAAAAGCGGGGAGGTCACATGAGCGCAGGACACGGATAGATTGTTTGCTTCGAGATCGTGGGCTCTTGAAAGTGATGTTAAGGATTCACAAGCTGTGTGTTAAAAGATTCCGTCTTGCTCAAATTGTTGTAGGTAAAAACATAGGTTCTTAGTAGCTGATCGCTTTCTCCCAGAGCGATTTTTTGCGTTGGCACAGCAGTGACCTCGTTTAACGAAATTTTGCAACTTAGAACATCACTGTAAGCTTTGTCGGAGGAACTTCCTGGTACTTAAACTCAAACAAGTTTCACGATCCGTACGCCAAATCGGCCACTTCCGTATGAGCAGAAATAAATCTCCAGAACAAGTACGGAGCGTTCTCACGAACACTCAAGACCATTACGAATCAACTTTCACTATACCTCCACTGTAAGAACTAAAGTCACACTGACACTGCACAGCTCTACTTACTTATTACCACTAACGGTGTACAATATTGGCAACTTTCGATATGCTTTATTCTCGGCCATACTGTATATTATAATAATTTAAATTTATATTTGGTTAATTTCAGAATAGACATAATAACTTAGTTTATAAACTATGGACTATTGTTCATATTGAGTGTGGTATATCGTACGTGCATAGAGGAACTACAATTTAGAATGTATAAAGATCTAGGGGCGGGGTAGAGTTATGATATGACCCCACGATATAATAAAGTGACCTAATCAAACTGCTACGTCTAGTCTAACGACACCACACTAGAATTATAATACCTCTTAACAAATTATATAACATTCGTTATAACATTGTTTAAAATGAAGAATAATTCTATCTTTAATTATCATAAATGCTATTACATTAAAAATACTAGCAAAGAGAGAACATATAAAGATAATAAAATTATATAACGTAAGAAAAATGTCATACATTCGGATTAGCACGTGTTAATTAGAGGAATAAGCAATTCTTCGGAGAAAATCTAATTAAAAATAAGCGTTTTTAGCATTTGTTATAGCAGTGAGATAGGATATGTGTGTGAATTCCACGAACCCGATATACAGCGCACATGCATTCATTCTGTGAAAATATTAATATTGAAATTTACTACATTCATTCTCATCTTTAATTATACTCAGGTCATTTGTACCGCACTCTATTCTAATCTATTTTAATGTTTTGTCCAAGTAACAAATATTTTGTGAACTCAAATTTTAAATTATGTTGCTAAAATCAAGAGGGATTTTGTATCGATATCCTGAATTCAACTTACTTCTTAATGACTTCACTGCACAACCAGATATCCAATTAACCTTCTGGCTAGGGGAATTTAATTGGAAGATCTTTCAGCTTGGTTCAAGAGGGTCTATATAGAGTATGAAACAGAAGCGGATCTTTGAAATTTTCTTTTTTGAACTCATGTTCCTCTGAAGTTAATTGAGTAAATCTCTCAGTAAAATTACAAAGGGATGCTTTTCTTACCTGTCCTGGATTTATATTAATGACGTGTTCGTAATGACCAAGTCGACGCTCTAACAGTTCTTCGTATGTTAATTGGAAAGTGACATTGGTTAAAGGTTGGATATTGATAGATACCGTGAAATTGTTTGTATCCCGAGCACTGAAAGAGAAAATAACATAAACATAATTTAAAAACAAGCAGAAATAAATCTAACGATATAAAATTTATCTGCTACCAAAAAGCTTTGGAAAATATTTATTTCATCCTCACTCGCGATCTTCATGGCCTACAACAAGGGTTTAAAATATACGATTGAGTTAGATAAGGTATAAACAGATTTGTTTTATTGGAAATTCAAAGCAGACGTTGCTTCTGTTAAATGAACTTAGCGCCCATAGTGGAGAACTGAACTCCCACAAAATAAGTAAATTAACACAGAACGAAGCTTGACGATTTGTGGCTTATATCTAGTAGAAGCAATCATAGTTCAACTGCACCTTTCGCGCTAGCAGCAAAGCTTTATGAAAATAACACAGTCCCTGTTCGGGCGCCATAAATTTTATGAGATTTTTGTGTAGAAACATCAGAACACTTATGAGGCATATGCATGATTTTTGTTCTGTGCTAGAAAGGAAACTAACTCTATGACATACGGATCTCGCAAATTTATCGTCGCAGTTAGAAGCGTTCCTGATTGGAGCGAGTGAGTGAATTTTTATTAACGTCCTAAACGAAGTGGTGAGCTTCTAAGGACGGGACCTAAGTTTTTGGTAAAGTTGGCTCCGAAACGCTGCGTTCAAAGGATCCCGGCGATATTTGAACACATGACCACGGGCACAGAAACCGAGAGTTCTAACCTCTAGGCCACCTCGAGGTCGTTTCTTGATTGGATTCTATCCTGAGAAGATCAAATCGTTTATCATCACGAGCACTGATCTCTCGAAGACTCCTTTTAAAAGTGTCCTTCAAATGACGTCTCGGTCTTCCCAACGGTATCTGTTCCTGGTTTCCCAATCAAGATCTTCGTTTCTCTTTCATCCGAGGTACATAGCATGCCCATATTAGCCGTTGTGATTTCATTATTCTTGCAATGTCGGGTGAATTAGGGTAAAGGGGGTATACGGTGCAGTTCGTGGAATTCCTCATTATGTAGACTCCTCATTCTCTTGTCGTACCGTCCTATTTAGGGCCGTAAAACTTTCTCAACACCTTATTTTCAAACACTTGCAATTTTTGTTCAACTGTCAGAGTCGTGCTCCAATTTTTACAACCACAAAATGTTACCTGTAGAATAACCACTCTGTGCACTTTCAATTTCACCTTTCTTAACATTATTCGCGAGGTTGGAAGCTTCTGGACTGAATAGAAACATGCAGTTGACCGATATAAAGACTTTTTGTTTCTTCCGTGACTTCGTTGTCTGCTTGTTACAGTTGGTCCTAAATATTTAAACTTGTTTTCTTTAGGAGCCACGCATCGCTGAAGTGTGTATAGTCATTGTTATGGACATCGGTGATGAAGATAAAGGATATTGTAAAAATTGCTAGTGTGCGGTGTCCAGTGGGTAAGAAGCAACTAAACCAATTCTGCACCCATGTCCCCGACTGTCGTCAGGATTGAAAACGCCCTACTAAATGGGACTTGCTGATTTCAAATCTGAAGTCAATTTCCTTTTACGGGCTCTCATTGTGGCATTACAGGCTAACGAACGACAAGAAAAAATGGGCCCCGAAAATATTTGGGGTTGATAAACGAACAATATGACAGGTAAGTGGCATAGCCAGGAATTGGCCCGGATCAGCACCAATGACGTAATATCTCAACACGCGCCTCAGCTTTTGCTCTTCTTTCACTATCGAATTGGCGTTTTCAAACCATAGCGCACCCTTACAACGGATAAGTCTACAGGTCTATATCTTCCTAATCGTAGAAGTCGTGTTAGCTGAACTCATGACAATCAAACATTGTACCTAAGTTACACATTCCAGCAATGTTTATGATAGAGAAGTGGACTGTAGAAAGGATTCCATACTATTTTAATATGATGGAACTGACTATAAGTGGTATATAATGATTTATGATTCTCATCTTAGCTGCACTCCTCAACCATTATTATGTTTTCGCTACAATGATTTGCAAAACCGACTTGGGTTAAACCATTATTTGCGGAGATATTAGGTCATTTGTGCTGATGTCAAGTTTACTTTGGATTTCTTGATATTCTGCATCATATCTATGTTAGGTCTTTCTGTCAATGCGTCTGGTAGGACTCCTTGCAGACGGTGTTGTGTCTCCCTGACAGTCCATGAGAACTTTCTTATCTTAAGAATGTGGAAAATTCACATTTGAGAATTAAAGACACCTGATTCACGTGATAGCAGTGTTAATGCAGCGGTCTGAAGTCAGTGACATTATTTTATTGACAGTAAGTTGTATAAAATGATATAAATAAAATATTCTGTTACCTACTTGAGTTTAATATGAGCTGCTGTACTCTCACTCATTATCGCTTGATCATATTCTTGGCTTGCCTTCTCCTTTTCCTGAACATAAGCACTGAATTCTTTTCCATCGATAATTCTGAAAAGAAAAAAAATAATCATTATTTGACTCAGTAACTATTATTATGTATAACATTTAACACGAATCTAGAAATTCTATTACAATATTTATTGTATTTAAAATCAACAATGTAATGGGTTGATGCAGAAAGACATACATTTTTCTTGCCAATGGCAAAAGGTTTTGTTTGACATGACAGCGATAGAATATAAGAACGATTATGTTAAGACTTAACTTGTTTGATTAAGAAACTAAGGACGAACATTATTAAATCTCCAAACACACGCATCTCATAGAAATATATACTTTCTTGTTTTCCTTAATTATAAATCATATACATTCCATGATGCCAGTTTATTTATAAGATAACTTGGAAAAACAAACGAACAGCATATACACAGAGTATTTCTGTCGGTTAGTAAGAGAGAATTATGGAACGCGTTTCCTTTCAATATCTCCTTAAAAAACGCGACAATGTTTCCGTCAATACTGAAATAATTGATACACATTGTTTTTTTGTTTTACCTTATAAGAAGTCTCTAATAAATATAAATATATAACTCTCTACTGCTCATTCTTTATACTTTTTTATTTATGAGAAAAGAAAAAAA
>JAGDQP010023423.1:5674-22776 GCA_022664845.1 Lepisma saccharinum
CTTATCGGTAGCAGATAATTTGAAGTGTCTTTGTATGTACGTTATGTCAGTAGGCTACAAAAACCGTGTTGAAGGTAGCAATGAGTATCGTTCATTTAGTTGACTTCTAGAGCCCTGACCCGCCTAACCGTTCATTTCTGCATAGTTGTTCTAGAACTGTTTTGGTTTTACATCGCAGTAATCTATCGTAGGTTTTATATTCAGCTTTTGATTATTCACTCCTGATATCGGGTTCGCTTTACTTTATAGTTCGCAAAAAAAAAAAAAAAAAAAAAAATCCAAAGTGTGTAAAGGTGTTGAAACAAAGTATGGAATTGTGAAATTAGGGTGAAAGAGCGAAACATACTTGGTGACTAGCTTGCGCGTTGGGGCTAAGCATATGGAGAGAAAGTTAAACGTCATGTGCATCGCGTATAATGAGAAAATATACGAATATGACTTTTAACTAACACCTCTTCACTTGCTTTCGTTCGTTGGAGGTATTGTCCGTTTTTTTTTGTTGCAAATTACCAAATACTTGTTATACGTAACACGAAGTATCGCCGTAATTCTTCCTCCACATGTCGCCATGTTTATTGGGTGTTGGTTGATCATCCCGTGTGCAGATGTAACGATGTAATAATGACTGAACTTTTCGTATTGCTGATTGCCTCTAGGTGTTCATAGAAGTGTATGTGATAATTATCGGGAAGTAGAGATGTGTAGTTCGCGAACGCAGTTCGAACTAATTCAGAGGACAGATTGTAGTTGCAAACGAACTAAATGCTTCCCCGTCTCACATGTATAACTGTAGAAAAGCAGCAAAGATAGAAGGAAAAATGCAAAACAGAGAGGGAAAGTCGCGAACTAAATGCATAAGTGTACGAGAGGAGCCAGTCCGGGTGGTCGTGCTAGCTAGTGCGCTGGTATGGCGACTCAAGGATCGCGGGTTCGAATCCTGCTTCGGGCATGGATGTGATTTTAAATGTGTTGTCCGTAGTTAGGATAAGTAAGATAAAGGCATAACTAAAGGTCAAAATAGTATAAATAATTGTAATGTAACAGGAAATTAAATAAATGAGATTTTTTTTAAAAAAAGAGGTAGTTTTACTTACGAAAAGGATGTTTACGCACTTCACCCCCTCCCCGGTCGTAGACAAATCACGGGAAAACCGAGTTGAACTCCGTCCTCTTTTGCGATGTTTCTCAAGTAGACGTCTTACTCCATTCAAGTGATGGTAGTTTCTTTCTCTCTCTATTGAACTAAACGAACTAGTCTTTTAGCTGCTATTTCCAACGAACTGAACTGCCCATCTCAATTGGAAAGGGAATAGAGCGTACATATGGTTCAATAACTGGTGAAAGCTGCGAGCCATCAAGTAAAGTTTATCCCCGATATCCAGTGCAGTATGCGATTTGCAGCCACGGTACGTAACTTTTATAGTGTATGCAGTTCACATCGTTTGCACATAATCATGGCTTTACACTATTTTCATTTTCACGTAAAAGATCAATATTAATACTCGACGGTAATCAAATATGGCTGTTATTTAAGGTTAGGGTAGGACTTTTTATTACACCCTTGTTTTTATTCGAACTGTGTCTATATCGTCTATTAATATCTGTTAACGTTATGTTAGATTTGGTGGCACTATTTTCATACTATACTTAAGTTGAGAAGCGTAAGATTTGTAAGTGAAGTAGTGTTCTTATAGGGCTGGGTTTAGGTGCTTATTTGGAAGTCCTGATATAACATTATTCATCAACGGCTTATAGAAAATAACCTAAGTTGAAATGGTTGCAACTTCCAGATTGGGACGGTAACCCAAAGGTCCCGGGTTCGATCCCCAGTCTAGTCACATACTTTTCACTCTTTAATATTAAACTAACCTAACTTTACTTAACCGAACATTCACGACTTCACTGGATGATACGAAAGTAGTTCCGGAATTGCAGTTCCAAGAAGTATTCGTTCTGCAAGCTATAGTTAGTCAACATGATTGGGTTTCTAACGCACTTGTACTTTGTAATATCTTTCAAAACACCTACATTAATTTATCCCATAATAATACTCATGCATAACATTTTAAAGAAATTCCTACGTTCCTTCTAACAGGTAGAAAAGTTGTGCATTTTCATTCCCTTTCTGGCTTCACCAGTCCCCCAACAAAATTTGCACACAAAATGCATTTTGTCTTCAAAGTTTAAAAACACCTCGACAGATCGCCTGTTTAAATTCTACCCAAACTACCCTCTGCTTGCTTCTAAGGTACCATTTACAAGAGTTGTTAAAATAGAAAACGGACTTTTTATTGTCAAGTTCGTATACAGTATTAATACGTGGAAGAAGACAGACGGAGGACTTCCTTGGACATTAACTAAATTAGTCCTCAAACTTCATACTAATTGCTGTAGAGGGCGTTGAGTTCTCATGGCGATTGTCAGTTACCCGACCATGAAGACACTGGAAGAGCAGCGAATATGTCCGAAATTCTGTGTCAAATTCCACAAAGCTTTCAGAGAGAGACTTCCGACATGTAGCGTGAAGCCTATGGTGAGGAATATTTAAGTTAAACACAATGTTAACGAATGTTATACAGACTTTTCAAATCGAGTCAAACCTCCGGACAGCCGTCCACATCAACCGACATCGATTACGTGGGGAAGTCATTCGTGCAAACCGTAAGTGAAGTTACCGCTGAACTAGTACAAAAGTACAGGCTCGTGTCACACGATTTTGATGGAATAGCTGTTGATGCGACGTGTTGCGTATGAAAAATAAATACTAATGTTGAAATTACAGGCAAAGATTATGATTTCAGTCTTCTAGTTTGGGGGTTACATTTCGAGTTGATATAGAAGATACAACTTTAAATGTGGAAGAACTGAAGACATGGAATTTCTGAGTATTTTTTAATTAACGTTTTCATAGAAATATCATTAAATATGGCTGTATAGCTTATACAATGACAACAGACCTACATGCAAATATTATATTTAATGAAATATTACATTGAATTTGTTCAGACGCCATCAAAGTACTCGTCGTTTTATCTGAATAGCATAGAGATTCTCTTAGGTGAGATTAGAGCCACCATTATCATCATCATAGGCATTTTAACTTCAAGAATAGTGTGGGTCACGGTGGCACAATGGTAGAGCACCCACCTCTTGTGTTAAGGATCGTCGATTCGATCCCTGCTCGTGCCATATGGGCTTTTCTGCTGGACAGACACCGTTTCCATGGGTTTTCTCGGGGTTCTTCTGTTTCCTGCCACTTTTTTCATTCCACCAATTCTCCCATCCTCATCCATACGGCCTGAGCTAAAGTTGCCTAAAGGCCTTAACAGTTAAATAAAATTCAAATGTATTTCCTTACCACATTCGTATTCGACATCTCTGTTGACTAAGCGTCTGTGATGAATCACAGCAAATTTCCGTATCGAAAACAGTGATGCTTTCCACTTATTTATATTTGCTGCTCCATGATTCCTTTACACAAAAATATATCATTTGTACTTTTATTTTGTTAATTTTAGTAAACACAACACAAATGGTTTATTTTTGACTCTTAGTTCTGGATGATATTTAGTGATTTTTTTTTTTGTTTCAGTTTACTAAGAACAAACCGACATTGAGACCGTTCTTCTCTCCTGGTGTTCAGGCTCCCAATCAGCACGACGATGCAAGTGTAGGGCATCAGGAAGTACAAGGTGAGATGTACGTATGTCGTGATATTGATAAAAGGACAGATGTTAACTTTTAAGGACGACTTCGACTATAAATAAATATGAAAATTGCTGCCAATTATGATTTCTAGTCGCTCTTTTAATTTTGTGGAAGGTAAAATACATCTATTTCGTTACAAGTAAGTTGCTTTAATGGGAGTAAAATTTATAACTGAATCCCTCACTTTCTCTGGCTGCATATCCAATACTGACTCCCAGTTGTTGTTATTGCTATTATTTTAGCCAGTTTAATTTTCTACACAAAACATCCTTACCAAAACCCACCTCCCATCAGTATTTGCGCACGCGCAGACCGTCTCAGTTGCTTTTGATGTGGACGTCTGCCATATTTTTTCTCTCTCTTCCAATTATGCAGTCGTGTATTCAGTGGATTTTTATTCTATCGTCTACTGAGGATGGTTTAAGCCGAAATATACATTGACTTTATATTGTTAATTGTGCAGGTGATGTTTCTCAAGGAAGTACAGTTCCTTTCCTCTTTATTCAAATTTCACCTATGATATTGCCTATCCGGGTTTTTTTCTATATGTACTTAAAATATATAACAGATGTACATGTTAATACTGTATTGTTTTTTTTTTTTTTTTTTTACATGTACTTGATACCTCTAAGGGCTTTTTCCTTAGTCGATATGTGTTATGACTGTTTTCTCTTAGCTTCTCTCAAGTTTTCTTGATTCTTATTTTCATTTATCTGTCTACAGCTTCTTTTCTTTTTTTAATGTCTTCATAAGCTCCAATCTTTCTTCTTCCCTTTCCCTCTTTTCGTATAACCCTTTCTTTGCAGACTATTTCTACGCAATATATGTAAAGGTAAAGCTATCCCCTGTGTAATACGCACGCGCCGTGAACGGTGCATGGGGGATGTGGAGGTAGCGCTCCACATTTTCTTGACCTACGGTACTAAGTGAGGTGGGGTGGTCAGTTTCATGCTCGACCGCCTTTACCTTCCCAAGGCGCCCAGGAATACCAAGGACACTCCGGTACTCAATTTGATAGGAGGCTGAGTGCACCTCAGAGCGCCAGGCATGGGAACACTGTGAGAAAATTATTTGTAAATAACATCACACATTATTTACACAATATTACTTCTACACCATTGCCATTTAGACTTTCTAACAAACTCAAAACAAGTTTTTTTGAATCGGCGTGTTTATTTCTCTTTTCTAATGTATATACGTGTTTCATTGTAAATTTTTGGTACAAGATAGTAAGTTTGGTGGTGTGTTGATGTTTTGTTAGTTCTGATTGTCTCTTTATTCTCATTTGTGACACTTCTGGTTTCATACTCATGACATAACCTGTTCAGTTTTGTTTCTAATATACATCAATACATTTTTTTAATGTAATCTATTGATTCGTAATACATCAAAATCGTTATATAAGTTTTTAACATCACAATCAAATTTTCTGTTCAAACATAGTTTCAAAATATTATTCTGTTGGGCTACAATAGGTTTTATGTGAGAGGTGTATGTTGCACCCCAATTAGTATACAGTATTCTAATAAGCTCTGTGTAAAAGCAAAGTACACCATACGTAATGATTTGTTATCAAGAATTTCTCTAAGAAGAAAAAATCTATAAGACGTTTTTCTTAATGTATTCCTCATGCGCAATACATGTAAATTCCATTTTAGATGATTGTCAATTAAGATTCCTAAATAATTAACAATTTTTTCTCTAATGAGAGGTACACAAAGACAGTTTGTTTTTACATCACAATTATGAAGTATTAGTTCTTTATTCATAGGTTGTCCAGCAAGTGTAGGCGAGAAAGTTATATATCTGGTGTTACGAATATTCAAAAGTAAGTAAGTGAGCATTTAACCAAGAAGTTATTTTTTTTCTTAAGTTCAGTTTCTACCGTTTCAAATGTTTCTAGCCACGTTTTTCCAGTAATAGTTAAGGTAGTATCATCAGCAAACGATTGTATGTGCCCTCTTACTTGCAAATTACATAAATCATTTATGTATATAAGAAATAAAATGGGGCCTAATACTGTTCCCTGAGGTACACCTAATTTAACATGCATAAAGTTACTCATGGTTTCACCAATTTTAACAGTTGTCTGTTTTGTAAGTAACTCTGAAACCACTTCAGTGATACACCTCGTACTCCACAATTTACAAGTTTCTGCAATAGAATTTTATGGGGTATAGCTCATGGTTTTCTCTTGGTCCTTTAATTTCGTAATTCATTGTCATTTTTAGTGCCCTTCATATGTGTAATAGGAGAAGCAGTCGTAGGCTAGACCTGGTCCACTTGAAAATCTTTTTTAGTTCAATTAAATTCACCATTTGTATTAATCAACTTTGAGTCTGTTGTAATAATTGACGCTTTTATGTTTTATAGGGAACGAAGATTCACTTCCCTCTACAGAAAAAAATACGACGGAAGAAAGTGGATTTACTATTCTTGGTAATATTGTAGCCGATGGTAGCACTGAAAAGCGTAAAAAGAGCAAGACGAATTCCAAACAAAAACAGTTTGATTTGCAACAAGAAGAGGTAAGTTTGTAGAGTAAGGGAAAAAAAACCTTTACGACTAATTCTTTTGTTATGTCCTAGGAGAAGGAAAGGAGGTCGTAGTGGCCAGGTCCTATATTCTAGGTACCATCCTGTCATAAGCCTTGTGGGAATGGGGGAGGGAACCCCGGAAACCCACAGTGAGGATGACGCCTATTGATGATCCGAAGTCAGCAAGGTTTAGTGTGAGGAACCTATTTGAATGTTCATATTTGTTGTATAGAACGTGAGACCGCTTAAAAATTAACCAGGAATAAACAGTTTGACTAGATTTTTGATATTTTCGGATCATTAAACTACAGAAAAACATCACGGGCCGGGAAGACAGTACGAAAGATATTATTTTAGTATTTCTTTTATACATTAACAACTAAAAATTTATTCAGTTTTTTCTGCCATTCATATAACGTGTGATAACTGGCACAGTTTGTCCGCTAAGATTCTTTAGATTCTTGGATCCAACGTTGTTAGTGCATGATGTAGTGTCCATTTTTTTTAAAAATATTTATAGGTTTTAGACATCTGACTCAGGCCGGGATGAGGGAGAGTTAGAGGATGTTAGAAGGTAGTCGTTCAGAGCCTAGTTTGTAGGTAGCATCCCGTCATTTGCCTAGTGTGACGTAGGAAGAGTCAGGATGGGCAGCCTCTGGGATCCATCCAGGACATTACAATTTACTAAGTCAGCGGTCTATCAGCTGACCTACGTCCGCTCGGTGTAGTCGGTTTCTGAATTTTGTTTTTAATTGCAGGGGCAACCAAAATGCTTTTCCATTCAAACGTGTGGTTGACGAAAAACAATGATGCCAGAGCGTTTCTCCGCTTTACTCTTGAGATTTGGATATTCTTAATTGACAGATGAAGTGGAGACATTGGCTTGTGCTAAGAGAAATGATCTCTGTTAATTAAAAAAAATTGTTTAAAGAATAAAATCCATAACAAGTTTCTATGATATGTAACAGTTAAAATGTCACATAATTTATGGAATTTCATTAACATTTGGCAACACTGCTAGCAACCGAGTAACTCGTAAGCACTGTACAATTATAGTCACTATTCAAAATTTTCGAATCTTTCAGAGCCGAAGTGATATCTGTAAGAGTGGCCGGGAAACGCCTGTCGATTTGCTGTCTGGGTTAGAGATGACAACATTAAATGGCAGTTTGTTTGCGGTTTATTTGGAGTTTGAGAGGTCACAAACCTGGCTTCGGTCAGAACGCTCGTAAACATCTTTTAAAATGTAGACGACCGAGGTTCAATCAGACATTATTTCTTCTAAAGATTAAAAGAAAACTATAATTAATATGCACTTTTATAGTGCAACTAATTCTGTTCTTATTTATTTTTTTCAGCTTAATCACTTTCGGAAACAAAATAGAATCTATGTCCGAGGTACAGATGTTCCTGAACCATTTGAAACCTTTGATGAATTGCAGAAGGAATTCGGTATTTCCGAAGATATTATAAATAATGTTAAAGAGTGTGGATATGAAATACCTACACCGATCCAAATGCAAGCGATACCCATTATGTTGCAGGTGAGCACAAGAGTTTACATGTCTAGTAGAAAAGGGTCGATACCGGTACTATTTCTGACCCTCGATATTCCATACTTTTTCACAGTGTTCATTGTATTTTTTTAACATTCATTTTATGTGTAATTAAAATATGAGTACACTGCTTTCCTATCACTTAATTCTACTGCTTTATTAGATAAATTCTGGTTTATAACAGTAGCCTTAGTGTCAGTGTCTATGCATACGTTAAGTTTTTATTTTCGGAAGATCCACATTACAACGAATGCCATAAAGAACGTGATTACCAACTTTTGTTAGAAAGAAGAAAATTAGCCCTAAATGATCGACCATCGTTTTAAAAATAAGAAATAGTATTTGTGACTCCATCCACCTACTAGAAGACAGATCATTGCGTTTATTACATTGCAGGGGACAACAGTCCCAAACGGAACAATGCGATCCTAAATCTGAAGGCCAGAGCAGGAGAGAGAGAGAGAGAGAGAGAGAGAAGGAAGGGGGAGACAAATCAAGCAAGAAAGGAGACCGTCATCTGTTCTAGCTGTGTGAGGCTTTGATATTCCTTTGTTTTCATGCTGTGACGACAATATCTATATTTCAGAATTGCACGCTTCTACAGAAAATATATATATTTTTTTTTTTTGTATGTAAAATAGCCTTTTGGATGCTCAACAAAAGCGGCTACAAATGTACACAATATAAAGAAACCATTATATGAAACTCGTTTTGTATAGTTTTGAAGGGTTGGATCGAAGAAGAAAAAAAAGTAGAAAACCGTAAGTTATAGGATTAAAGGATCTTTAAGCTGTAAGTTATAACGTTCTAGCAGGGGATTATTGTCGGCGAAAGATATCAGTGCTAAAAATAGCATAGCAAGGTATCGAGTTCATTTGTTGAGGTATCGATCAAGCATCGAAACCGCATCCCTAATTTCTAGACTATAATACGGTTTATAGAATATTAGGTTCAGATTTATATTAGGTTTATAGTTCTACCTAATTTTTCATCTTTACATGCGGTTGTAACAATGTTTATAGTGGGTTGTTGCGATTGAAATGTCCAGAAAGGAAGTGTACTTTTCAGATGTTTATAATAGTGCCAAAACAGGACCAACTTAGTCGGTAGTCTTCCTCTGCTTCAAGGAAACTTCTGCCATTGAGGTGCCAAATCCCAGGTCGCACGGTGGAAAATGGTCTCGTGGTTGCGACATCCAAGAATTCGTTGACAGCACGACTAACATCTCTGTCGTTAGCAATATGATTATTCATTTGAGATAAGTCGGTCGAATATGGAGGATGAAAAAAATGTTTCATACTGTTAATTCATGGTGCGTCTACACAGTATTTTGTGAATAATGGAATCTGTGTATGTGTTTTTCTTCTTTTACTTTCTTCGTGACCTTCAGGCCGAACACATGGATAGTTTTTTTTTTAAAATTTAAACTATGACCAAAACATCTAACATATGAAAAGTTCGTTTAATGTTATTAGTTAATTTTATTTAATAATGTAATCCAAATTCTATTCAACTATCCTTTGTCCAAATTTAATACGGCTTTTTTTTTTTTTTTTAGATATAAATACAAGGTCCAAAATATTCATATTGTTTATTTTGATAGTTTTCTATTTTGCGAGCATTAGCTGGAACAGCGGAAGAAGCACATGGTGGTGTCCTCGCCACATATAGATACTGTACAATTGTTTTTGTGTATTGAAAATATTCTGGAAGTTCTAATTTTTTTTTCTTCTTTTGTCTTAGGGCCGGGAGATATTGGCCTGCGCTCCAACTGGATCTGGTAAGACGGCTGCATTCTTGATACCAATTCTTCATCATTTGAAAGAGCCGAGAAGAAAAGGATTCAGGGCTGTGATCGTGGCTCCTACCAGGGAACTTGCCAAACAGATACACAGGTAATTGTAGAGTCAGATTTTTATATATATCCAGGTATACAAGAGACATGTACTATGCAGCTGTGATTTGTAATGTTGCATAATCTTTATTTCAACGTAAATTCAACACTTCAGGTGATAATGTATCATCAGTTTTAAACTACGTTGCTCGTAAGCGATTTTTAATATATGCAAATGACCCTTTTCTTACTATGGGGAAACCTCAAGAAAATATCTGGTTAGGTCATACCACGTGCCACCACCATTCATGAAAATAGTTGAGGTACACTTTCTTCACTCGATAAGATGCACAATGTGGCTACATTAAGTCAGTATTTAATATTAATGTGTACAAGATTAATGTCACCAGGTTGTCCGACTTTCGCGCTTGGGAAAAAAATATCGGTCATTTTCTATGAATATGAGTGTACATAAAACAAGTATAAACGTAAGAACGACCCGATGACAATGTACTCTTAATTTGTTTCGTGAAGCTAGCTAGATTTTTTTTTTAATGGAAAAGCTAGCTAAGTGAAAATAACCTACCGTTTAAGGTGTCACCAGATTTCTACAAAATGTTCAAATCGAATTTAAATCTGAATTAAGTTTTTAGGTCCCTTTATAGTAAAGCTGTTACAAAAGGAACCTTCTTTTCCCACTCATGGTGTCCGTCCGTGTCCAGAAATAAAATATCAGGAACCACAAGGAGTAGAGAGGTGTTGTTGGAAAGGTCTTGGTTAGATTAGCTCAGAGCCGCCAGAAACGTCATAAATGGTGCAGTGTTGACAACCCATTTAAAAAAAAATAACTTGTTCAAATTACTTCCATTCCCTAAAACCTATCTGGACCAAAATTGGCGTAAACTATTCTTCACGTGTACGGAATTTTACATACACTGCGTTCAAAGAAGATATAATCAAAATAGGATGGGAAATTGTTCAATTCTTACGGCTTTTGTGTATCTTATTCACGGATGTTCCCTCTCATAGAGCAGATTACAATCACTTTACAAAGATTTACAGGTTTTCCTCTGAAGTTTTGTTCTATTCGCTGCGGCTGTAATAAATAAAAACTGCTGAAAGAGCTCAAGAAATTATGTACAATTTGTCAAAATATATATAGAAGTAGTAGTCAGCACTAAGAGAAAACTTGTATTCTCCAGCTTTCAGATAGTCAAGAATTCACTCAGTGATTCGTTGCCTGGTTCAGAATCGGGCTTTTTCTAGTCATTGGTGTTGAATTTCAATCGCGTGATCCGTGTCAACATTCCTTTAAGTAGACTTAACCTGTCTTTTAAAGTCTATCATGATGAAATTTGTGAAAGATGATGAGTTAAAATACAACCTCACCAATGAGTATTGATTTGTCGGACAAATACAACTTGATCTTTGTAAAACAGATTTGACTTTTAAGTATGCTACTAGAGCTCGTGTTAAAAGTACGAACTTCAGACAGGCATGCCGAAATTTTTTGTCAGAGTTTTGAGAAACTTGTGACCAAGTAACCGTTGAAATATAAATTGATCGAGGGTGTAAAATCAGTTGAGGAAAGCGAAAAAAAGAAGAAGAAGAAGAAAAAAGGCTTGCCGTAACATTGGAAATCTCTGTCAATCAAAATTGAATTACAGGCAACGCAGGGGACAGAATTGATAAGGAGTGTTAAAGAACTTAGTGCAAATGAATTGGTTTTGAATGAGATGAAAGTGTTTTCAAGGGAAAGTAACAGATTGGATTGTTTTTGGCAGTAAGTAAATACAAAGAATGGATCTTCGGAATAGCTGATATAGTTTCTGAAGATAGTTTATAATTTCTTGTCATGGTATTGCTAACGTCAAGGGAGGATTCTTTGAAGATAGTGAATATCTTCTTGACAGTCAAAAAAAAGAATCAGTAATTGCTCAGCGGCAAATTTATGATGAGTACTGTTGGAGGAATTCAAAACATGGACATTTTTTAATTTATTGATGCAGGCAGCTAGGAATGCACACTTCAAAGGTTCTTTGATACTTTACTATGAAAGCAGAAAGAGGAAGAGGAAAAGGAAAAATGGAGGAGAGAGAGAGAAGAAAAGAGCAGCAGGAGTATCAAGGGGTTGCAAGCAGAGAAGACGAAGGAATTTCACAAAGAAGCTGCCTTACCATGAAGAACAAATTAAATCAATGATAAATTAACTGCATGCACAGGAGAGTAAAAACGAAACTTTTCATTTAGAGAGTGAGTGAATAAGGTATAAGGTAGGTAAGTAGGTAGTCTGTCTGTCTATGTGGACCCCCCCTTCTCTACAAAAAAACCACGTAGTTTTGAATTTTTGAAATTAATAAGTGGCTACTTTGTGTGTTTGAGAAACATTTTTAAATATTTTTTTATTATAAACTAATGAACCAGCGGGCAGAGTTTACCAAAGGAAGACGCCAGGTAAAAAGCTTTCAAATCTATGATCTGTAGGATCGAAGTTAAGCGCTCAAATCATCCCGAAAACGAAAGTTACAAAGATCTGCACATAAAGCAATGTTCTGGAGGAAAAAGAAAAAAAAAAAAAAACGACTAGGAATGGAAATTACTGTTGAACCACTGGAATGTCTTAAGGATAATCTAAAGCAACGGTCTCCAACAAAAGATGGCAGCACTTCCTTCGTATATATCTAATGTATTTTCACTGTTACACGAAATTTCATTGCTGCTCCTACAAATTCAAGTATAGAGAGTTCAAATTTTCAGGGAAGAAAGTTCATAACCAATTCAAAAGCATGATCGACGCCGATTTTTAATTTTCGTTTTCCTTCATTGTTGAAAGATCTTCATTGCTATAGGTTTCGATATTCACAACAACAAGGAAGCGATTTTAACTATGAAGGAAAACGAAAATTAAAAATCGGCGTCGATCATGCTCTTGAATTGGTTATGAACTTTCTTCCCTGACAGTTTGAACTCTCTAGGCTTGAATTTATAGGAGCAGCAAGGAAATTTCGTGTAACAGTGAAAATACATTAGACATATACGGAGGTAGTGCTGCCATCTTTTGTTGGAGACTTTTGCTTTAGATTATCCTTAAGCAGCGTATTTGAACAATCAGTACCTTCCATTCCTGCCTACAGGTGTATTTTCTCATTTAAATAAACTTATTTTTTTAAACTGTTTCCGGGTTGCAAGCTGAATATATCTTAAGATTTTTTAAAAATTCTTGTCTTTATTTAATGTTAAGATTTTTTAAAAATTCTTGTTTTTATTTAATGAAGTTACTTGGTGCACTTAACAGAAGTTTTTTTGTTTTTTTTTTAATCTTTTTATTAGACACACAGTATATGTATGCTCTTTTTATTATTATTTTAATAGAGAATGCTTGAGGCTTGCAGCAGGCAGAGGTTTGCGAATCCACATCATCAGCAAAGTTCAATTAGCAGTGAGAAAATTCGGACCTAAGTCTTCTCAGAAATTCGGTAAGTACATGTTTTGTTAATTTTATAAATTGTATTCGGAGGTTATTTGGTGTATAGTGGTACCAAAAATAATCTATTATATTTCCATTTCAAAGTGGATAATTTCTTTTTGCCTGTTATATTTCAATATTAATTGTTTGTTCTGAATATTGTAGTAACGTCTTTTGTGTAATTTCTTTTACACTCTTTCATTTTTTAATTGTACTACCTGCTATTGAGGAGTCTCCGTAGCTCAGGCGGTAGCGCGTCTGACTACGAATCGGGCGGCCCAGGTTCAAATCCCGGCCAGGACACTGGAGACTTTTCTCACAGTGTTCCCATGCCTGGCGCTCTGAGGTCCACTCAGCCTCCTATCTAATTGAGAACTAGAGTGTTCTTGGTACTCCTGGGCACCTTGGGAAGGTAAAGGCGGTGTCGAGTGTGGGACTGACCACCCCACCTCACTTCCTACCGTAGGTCAAGAAAATGTGGAGCGCTACCTCCACATCCCCCATGCACCATTCACGGCGCGTGCGAATCGCAGAGGGATACCTTTACCTTTTTTTTGCTACCTTCTATTGTCTACAGCAGCGTTCCGCAAACGGTGGTCCGCGGACCACAGTGTTCCTCGAGATCTGCTTTTGTGATCCTTTTTGAGTCCAGACTAAATTGAGCATTAGTCAAATAAGGCGGGAAAGAATCAAATTCGATAGAATTGCTTATTACACAGTATTGTAGAGAATCAGAAGGAGTAATTTCGCTTGGATCCATAAGAATACTGTGAGAGTGCTCAGTCTTTTGTATGAAGATAAGCGCGCACGTACTTTGGACTGTTGGTGATCGGCAGGTCTTTTATAGGTGAAATATTCAAGAAAGGTGGAGATGATAAAATTACATTTTGAAAAATAAATGGCTCAAAGACATAAAATATTAAAACAGAACCTATATTATATGTGGTTTTCTCCAGCTATTAATTGCAATATTAAATTAAGGAAGTATTAATTGTGTTTGAAAAATATTAGTATAGTGGTATTAATTAACTCAACAATTAAAAATGACAAAAATTGCCTTGAAATAGTGCAAACGTAGGATGGTCTGTGGAAGCTTCCAGCTAATAAAATTGATCCGCACTTGCAAAAAGTGTGCGGAATGCTGGTACAGTTTATTCTTTCTACTTTTTAAATGAAATTAACGTGCTTATTCGTAACTAGCCACCTAGCCACTGTACTTCAGTAGTAGAGCGTTGGCGTAGCATTCGGTAGGTCGTGGGTTCGACTCTAGCGGACGATCATCCTGACTGAGGTTTTCTAGGGTGTTTGCTCAGTCACAACAGGAAAATACCGGGATGGCACCTTTAACACAGGTCCTGGCCGACACCTTGAATCCTTTCTCCTCCCCTATCCTGGCCTGAGCCTTAGATGCCTAAAGGTCATAAATAAAATTCAAAATTCCTTACTAGCCATAAACTACTTTCACGTTTGTTTTGTTCTAGTTTTGGCTAGAGCGAACTACAAGATCTTTTTTTTTACCGCTTTTGTTGTACTGTTCCTTTTCGTGTGCATAGTGTCCACGTCGATACTTCTTGTAATCAAGAGGTGTCGGGTTCGATCTCAGATGGACAGATAAGTGGTTCGGAGTTCATTTAAGACTGTAGATTCCATCGTTAAAACATTTGTGATGGAAGATAGTGGCAAACCGCCATCTGTTCGTCTTGCTCAAAAACCGAGGGATCACAGTACTGCCTGAAAGTAGAACTCTCCATCACATCCACGGCACTTTTTCGAAAAATAATAGTTTATCTTTGTATCCATTCTTTGGTTCTATTGAAACCTTGTGCTGTGTATGTTCATTCAAATGTTTTTAGGTGTCCACAAGAATGCAATCATCCTGGATTGCTTTATCTAATCTTGGTATTCTGATGACACCTGTTATTCTATTGGTATACATTTTTAGTTGAACTTCGTCCATTGCCTTGATGATTGTATGTTTCTACACCTACTTCTACAGTGTTTTGGAGAGAACTCCTGTTCTGTCGTCATCAGGTACATTTTGTAATTTCTGCAGCTGCTTGCAGTGGGATTCGCACCTGGAAGCGTGTGATTTATTGTGGCTGCTATTTTAATGTTCCTTTTCAGTCAGGGGATATCCCTATAGCGTAGTGATTCAAGTGACGAACTACAGATCACAAGGCTATAGGTTCGAATCCCCCCCGCAAACTGCTGCAGAACTTCAAGCTGTACCTGAAAGCAAGAAAAGAGGAGCTCTCTCGAAATATTGTACAACTATTGTAAATCCTACCTTCCGTCAAGAAGGTGGGTGTGTGCGTTGTTATTAGTCTTCTGTCAGGGACTTGTTCATGTTTTGTCAAGTTAGCCAAGAAGTAGTGCTTTTTTCATATCTCAGTGAAATAATAACTGGTAATATACAAATAATGTCACGCAATTGTTAGTAATGTCTTAAACGAGTTGGTGAGCTTTTAAGAACGGGACCTCCAGTTTTTATTAGTGGGCTCCGAACCACTCCATTCAATAGACTTCAGTGGGAATTAAACCAGTGACCACGCGCTAACCTCTTGGCTACCCCGAGGTTGTACATATGTAGTCTTATATGACATTATTACTGGTACGTCCATCACAAACCTCAATACAGTTTTTCCTTCCAGATGGAATGAACCAATCGCTCTGCCTAGAGTTGACATTTTGAGCAACTCTAGTGTGTTTGAACTCAGCTAAGGCTTACTAAACTGGGTTCTTTTTCTTCTTCAGTATAATGAAGCAAGTGTATCGATCCTTCCTTAATCTTTCCTTAAGATTGGAAACAGACTTGCTCGGAGGAAGTCAAAGATTTGTGCAGTCCAGAAATAGAAAATAATTAAATATACGAGGTTAAGAGACTTGTATAATATATACAGCATCTATTGTCTGATTTACTTAATTGATTTTGATTAGTAACTTAATGTTCTGATATTATGTTTCTTTGCTTTACCTATTTATTATGTGTACTTTTATAGGTAATTTTGTTCTGTGTTAGACAAAAATTAAGAAAATTGTAATGTTTTCTAATCTTTCTGGACACCCGGTTGTCTTTTCCAAAATGCTTAAATGTTGGCATTCCAAGAACCATAGAGATAGCAAGATATTGTAGAGTGAAGAATATTTTGTAAATCAATGCAATTTTTTTTTTCTGAATCAACAATTTTCCGTGCTAATGAAAGTAATTAGTTATTATACAATTGGTATAGTTATTCGAATTATAATTTGTTTTTATTATTTTGTAGATATTCTGGTTACCACACCAAATAGGCTCATATACTTGTTAAAACAGGAGCCACCAGTTTTGTCTTTGAAAAAGTAAGTACTTGTAATAATCTTTGTATTATAAACTAGTTGATATGTCCGCGCGTAGGTGCGGCCACAAACTGAGTCATGAAAAGTTTTTTGTAGAATGCTTCATCTATGTGGAGAGCCACGATCTATCAAACTATGGCCAAGAATTTCTTTTTATTACTTTTAAGACACTTGTCAAGACTAAACGTGACTATGCAATAATTATATGGTACTGTTCCACAAAAACGTTTACGTATCAAATTGAAGTAGTTCAAAAAAAATGTTTATTAGATTTTTATGTACAAAATTATTGTAATTATTGGTTTACTCAATTCAAATTGAAACCCTTGCACATAAGAAGGAAAAGCACGGACTGAACAATTTTTAGAAAATCTCTTAAATGGTAAATTACATTGTAAATATTTATAGGAAAATCTGTCGTTGCAAATCTTTATTTAGATCTAATAATTTCTGGAAATGTAAGAGCTTGAACCAAGAGCGTTTTAGCTAAACTGGTTAAAAATTATAACTCACTCATCTAAATTACATTTGAACTCAAAATGACTTTGCTCTTCCAGCCAGAGAATTGTTCATAATATATTACTCATTTTTATTCTATTATTAGTTTCTCTTGTCATTTTGTTTGTGTGTTTCTTTCTTTCTTTCTTTCTTTCTTTCTTTCTTTC
>JAGDQP010023424.1:416-29189 GCA_022664845.1 Lepisma saccharinum
CCTAATGTTTGTGAGTTATTTGAGTGTGTGAGAACTTGTTAAAGTTTGTAACAAGTTCGTAGATGAATAATTAATTCTCTCAATTTATCTCAATCACTACATACACAAGTAACAATGTAAGAAGACGATGAGCTACTCTTCTGGGTTTGTGAAAAAACAGTCAACATAATGCTGCCAACTCTCTAATATAATTTTCGGAAACTTGTACAGTAACGGGCGAAGTCACTCAGTAACAATATTACTACAACAAAGCATAAGAATTACGAGTACATAGTCAGTTCTTTAAAGAAAAGGAGAAACGTTGTGTTTTGCGTTTAATATATGTATTTAATACGCGAGTTTAGTAAAAAATTGTGTTTCTCTCATCGGGCCGTGAAGTTTTGATTTTAAAAAATTTTAAAAAATTTTGATTTAAAAAAATTTATGAATATACTTTACATGAAATCAAAAGTTTAATGTGAATCTTGGGAGGGCCAACTCCGGACATTTCTTCATGGTGCTCAAATCGAAGAACACGGAAATTCAGTTAATGAAATAAAAAAAAAAACAAAAAAAAAACGCGTTTTCATTTGCTTACACGAATACTAGACTTAACAGTCCGCAAAAATAGGCACATTAATTTTATTTCTCTCTTTTTAATTTGCAACACTTGTTATATTTTGAACATTTTGTTATATGTTCAGATATTTTTTTTATTATTTATACTTGATACCTTAAATCACATATTAATTATTTAGATTTCTTCGAATCATCTGAGTTACTAACAAGGAGAGGTCGCTGAAACAAAAGTTTGCTATAAGGATTCTATTCTGGGCACGATGAAGCCAGTTTTCATCACAAACACCTATCTCTAAGATCTCTACTAATAATGTCCTCCCAATGTCATCTCGGTTTTCCCAACGGTCTCTTCCTTTCCGGCTTTCCAACCAAGACTGAATATAATCTTAGTTTTTCCTATCCGAGCTACATGACCTACCCACCTTAGTTGTCGCGATTTCATTATTCTTACAACATCTGGTGAGTCCTAAAGTCCGTGGAATTCACTACGCAGTCTTCTCCATCCTCCCGTTATTTCGTCGCGTTTCGGCCCATATATCTTTCTCAAGACCTTATTTTCAAACACACGTAATTTATGTTCATCTGCTAGGGTCATACTCCCAGTTTTGCAACCGTAAAGTATTACCGGCAGAATAACAGTTTTGTATATTTTCAATATCAACTTGCTTGATATTAATCGCGAGGTTAGAAGTTTTGGGGCTGAAGAGAAACATGTGTTGCCCGATACTAAGCGACTTTTTTACTTCTTCCGTTCCCTCATTTTTGCTTGTTACATATGCTCCCAAGTATTTAAATTTGTTTGCTTTCCCTATGTTCTCGTTCTTATTTGTTATGTATCTATTTTCTTCATTTTCTGTGTTTCGGCTTATAATGTATTTTGTTCTCTCTGTGTTTACCTGTGGACCTATCTCACCGAAAGCTCCTACTAAGATCTCGGTGTTACTTTGTTGTGCATCTAAAGCGTTCTCTATTAAATCTACATTATCCGCGTACACGAAAAGTTTACTGAATTCATTTAATGTTAATCCCTTTTTGTCCTCTTTTTATTTTCAGAATTGCATATTCTTACGCAAAGTTAAACAGTAATAGTGACAAGGCATCATCTTGTTTCCATCTGTTGGGAATCTCGAAACTATCTGACATTATTCGCTATCCGTACTCTGCTTGTTGGGTCGCTGAGACACATCCTCACTAGTTTTTTTTTATTATTATTCCAAATTGTACCAGGAGGTATTAATATACGAAAATACTAGGGCGTACCATTCGTCCAGTTGCGAGATAACATGAGTATAACATAAGAGTATAATACCTTAGATATACTCTTATCCCTTAAAATGTTGCTCGTCATTATCAATGAGCGAGAGGTCGTAAGTTCGAGTCTCGTTGAGTGGGAAAATTTCATCGATTTTTTTTTACCAAAATGAGTATTTAATGCGTTGTAGTAAAAAAAAACAACAAAAAAAACAAGAGATTAAGGAAAACTATATCTGTGAAATATTTTGTTATTCCAAAGACGATCGTGTTGAAGCAAATTTGTGTTACAAAAGTTATTTAAAAAATGCATTAACACATTTCATACATATATCTCTCCATACACACTTTTAGTGGCATATACCAATACCATATTATGAATATCCGCAAATATATATGAGCAGTGCTCGAAGTAGGTTTGAAAACGCAGAGGAACGCTTGCAGAAGTTGCTAGAAAAAGTAAGGAACGCTTGCACCAAGTGGCGACGATTGCCAATTGAAAGTAAAGGCAATCAGCTCCCATTAATAGAAAGGTAGGGGTACGCCAAATCCAAAATGAAGACTGCGTGCTCCCTCGTGCCCCCACTGTACTGTTCTTCGAGCACTGTATATGTGCGAAATGATTTTACAAATTAGCCAAATTTCGTGAAATACCCTTACCCCCACAAAACTGTTAACGTTTCAACACGATCGTCTTTTGAAAAATATATTTTACACCCTCCCTTTATTTTTATGTTGTTTTTGTTTGCTTTTTTTTTTACAACGCACTTACTTACTTACTCTGGTAAAGAAAAATCTATAAAAATGTCCTACCCAACAAGACTCGAACCAGCGACCTCTTGCTCGGTGAGCCCACCATTCTTCCCCTTCAATTACCAGGTCTGATGACATTGAAGAAGGCATAAGAAATGTATCTAAGGCGTTACGTACAGTCTAACCTATTATCTCATATCTGGAAGAATAATGCGCCCTAGTATTTTCGTATAATAATACTTTAAGGGTATTATCATATGAACTGTTTTCCCGTACGATTGGAACGAATTATTATTTAATTAAAAATCTCACCAGCGTTAAGTAAGTTAAATCTCGAATTCAACCTAACAAATATGTACGAAAAATATAACATATATGAAAATAATTTACTCAAATCAGATTTATCCTGATTTTTTTATAAGACGGCGGGTCGGCAAACAAGGTGCATTATTCACTGATTTGAACAAAGATCTCTCGATTTGGAGTATTCGTTGGATCACTGCAAACTGAGTGTAGGAAAGCTTAATTTATGTTGTTTATCTTCAGAAGTTATTGACAATAATTCTATTCGCTAAACTAAACAGAAAACAACGAAAAGGAGATTCAAATATAACATGATAAAGAGACCTTGGAAATTATGTAAACTTCAGGTAAACTTCATTTTGTATGGATAATTTTAGTAACCATTAATTTCGACCCATCGCGATTACATGAGTGCAAAGCCTTTTAAAAATGCAGAAATATCGAAGTCCCAGGTGACATTCGCAACCTCGTGCCCCAGTCCATACGACCAGCGAGGTTTAGTTTGGAAAATATGTCTGCACTTTTAGTTCACCTCATGAATGGAGAACCTCATTACTTTAAAAGAAATTGCGAATCCTATTCATTTAAGCTGTTTTACTTTCTAAAACTTTGGAGGGGACTGGACCTCCTAACCTCGGCCTAGAACTGGCAAGCAGACTTGTTTATTCAGTTTTTATCGTATCCTCCTTTGAAAAAAAGAGCACATCGCTACTCTGATTACGCACACATACAATAATGCGGAATCATAAAGCAATAATAGCTTTGAAGTCGATTAACTTGTTCATTTCATCACTCCTTGTTCAAAAGTACACTTCTTAGATTGAGGTCTGAGTTGAACTTGAAACATCCAGAACGGAATGGACTGCTTCTGACATCTATCGTAAGCAACACGAAACTCTCACGAAATCTAACCTGCATATAATATCGCTTCCGGAAAACCAAGTCAGATCTGGGGAGAAAAGTAAAGACGGAATAATATTTACCATCAATATCAGCATTTGAACAATTTGTCTCATTGAAACAGACGTTAATTTTTTTTATCCATCTCAACTTTAAAATTACGGACGTCTAAAACTACATCTAGTGAGTTCGTTACTTCTTTGCGAAATTGAACTAATGTGAATGCATTTATAACAACTTGCGACTAGCGAAATTTTATATCACTTTCCAAGTGCTGTAAAATGGTTAAAAAAAACAACATATTTTAAAAATTATATAGGTTACAACTTCCTCAACCCTTCCTTTATTAATTTTGTGAATCAGAAGAGCCCTGTTAAACACGTCCAAATATGTTCCTAGAATAAATATAGGCCGGACTCGGAATTTGAATTTAAATTTTAAGGCCTTTACACAACTCTGGCTCAGGCCAGATGGATGATGATGGAATGAATTGGTGTAATGAAGAAAGTGGGAGGAAACAGAACCCCGAATTTTGAATTATGGCCTTTAGGTATCTAAGGCTCAGGCCGGGATACGGGAAGGGAAAGGATGAGGGAAGGTGTCGGCCAGGGCCTAAGTTACAGGTGTCATCCCTGCATTTGCCTGGTGTGATTAAGGAAAAAAACTGGAAAAACCTGTCAGGATGAACGACCGCTGGAATTGAACCTACGACATCCCGAATGCTACGCTAACGCTCTACCACTGAGCTACGGCGGCTGAGTAGGGGAAACCCCGAGAAAACCCACGCACATAGTGTTTGTTCACCACAAAGCCCACATGGCACGAGAAGGGGTTGAACCGACTACCCCTAGCAACAAAGGTGAGCGCTCTACCACTGAGCCCTGGGCGGACTCGGTGTTAAGGCACTAAAGTAAGTATATACGAAAACACTGCGAAGAAATTTTTAGCGTCAACTTGCACATTGCTGTGATGATGCGTGCCCGAAGGCAAGTCCGAAGGTCTCTGGACAAGGTGAACCGATGGTGGTTTTCCATTGCCTTCCATCGGATGAAGACTATGTCCTAAGAACAGAACCTACAGTTTAACGTGTATACCGTGTCACTGTGTACCCAACGGATCTCGAACTGGGACCCCTTGATTACAAAGGGATATCGGAAACGAGGGTGAAGAAATTAGAGAAAATCAGAACTGGATATCTCCAGTTGCACATCTCTGGATATCTCAAGAGCATACAGTATAACAATACGACGCAGTACGATGAAAGTGTTTTCACTAGATTGAAAAAGGCCGAGAAAACCGAGGTCTCAATTTCTCTCTACCTGCTATCGTTAAGATGCACATTAGCTTGTGTTATATACTTAGTACATAATTATAGTGCAAAAATATAATATGGCTAGAAACAAACTTGTAAAGGGAGGTTCAATCTGAAATCAGTTTCTATGTGCTTTCGTTTAGGCGTTAGTGTGTGTTCGAGGTAATATTGCATGTACTGCAAATTTACATACGAGAATTTTGTTGCCTTACGAAATTGAAAGCTGCAAGGTAAAGTCAGTTTTTCTTCATCTACTTTCACTTAAGCGCTAGCGTACCTTACAGAGTCCATATAGTGCAAAAATACCATAAAGTAAGGCTGTGTAGCCTTATGTTTGAACGCTCGCACTATTGTTATTATTATTAATAATAATAATAGAATAAGAAAAAGAAATAATAACAATAATGATAATATGTTAAAAAATAAGTCACCGTGACTCAGGCGGTAGCGCGGCTGACTACGAATCGTGTTGCTCGGAATGAAATCTGACAATGAAGAATTTTCTTCAGTGCTTCCATGCCTGACATTCTGAGCTCAGCCTCCTATAAATCTGAGAACCAGAGTTTTCCATCCCACCTTACAGACTGAAATTATCGATATGTTATTGCGTTGCGGTTGATCGGATACGAAATTACTACGGTTTTCAATGCACCTTTTGTTGTTTTATCATCACTAATAGGCTAAGTGATGTTATTAAAGCCGCCGTAGTTCAGGCGGAAGCGTGATTGGCAGACGTGGTTCAAATCCCGGCTAGGACACTAGAGACTCTTCAGTGTTCACATGCGGGGCGCTCTGAGGTGTACTCAATCTGCTATTAAAAGGACCAAAGTGTCTTTTGTACTCCTGGGCACTACACTATAAAAAGTGGAAACACGAAATGGATGGAAGATACTCTGGTTTATGGACAAACAAAAGTCGAAAATTAGCGTTTTGTTGTATTTACTCTTAAATGTGGATATAGTGTAAGCCCTTTAGGGGAAGATTGCTAACCTTAACTTCATTTTAAAGTTTAACATTTTCTTTGTAATAACTTAACGTTAACTGAAAATGGGTTGAAACTGGCCAAAGTGATTTGTCGGTGAACGTTCAACTTATTTTACGCTTAAAATTAGGTGATTTTCTGATCGAAGTGTAAGCTAAACTTGCAATTTTGAGGTTACGTAGTTTTGTGGATGAAGCTGAAGCCTTGGTTGGATATTCTATAATCCAATAACAGGAGTAACGTTACTTGCTTGCCACTGAACGCCCCGGAATTTTGAGTGTCTATATTGCTTTAACACTGTAAACAATTCACTGGTATACCGAGGACGGCAAGGATTGCATTGACGGAAAGAGCAATTAAGTTGGCCATAAATCTTTACATTGTAGCAAACGTATCTCTCCTTTTTTTTCACGAGACATTCCTCGTAGTAAAAACAAAAACATGTAAAAAATTATTAACTTCCTTCGCAGTAAAATCCTAGCTATAAATATCACTCGGAAAGCCATGAGCACCAACTGCCTTCGTAGCTAAGTGGCGAGAGCATCTGACTAGTGTGTTAGTGGACCCTGGATCGAAACCCGACATGACTTTTTTTTTCTTTTTAACAAAATTTTAATTTTAAAGGAACATTACATTTTCTTCTTTTTTACTTTCAAAAAATACTCTGCTTCAATGAAATACATTGGAAAACTTATATATATATATTTAAAAAAAATGGAGGCAGTTCAGCTGCCTCCATATTTTGGGTGAACGTTGTCTCCTATTTTTACAGTGTAGGATCAATCAAAATTCACTTCTTTTTTTTTTCGAAATTGTTATCGCAGTAGGCGTTTAAAGTTGTCCAAGATGACCTGAAAGAAGACCCTTCTTTTTATTTTTCTCCTACGTCTTCGTTGCGCATTTGGTTCAACGTTTCGAATTTTCGATAAAATTTGACAATTTTCATACAGTGCAAAACACTGTCATCTCAGACTTACTGATATCCTTACTCGATTGTTCTAGCACTATTGTAGGGTTTGACCACGTTCAGCTAGAAAAATGGGTGCGGAAAGCATGTACAGCTCTACAAACGAAGGCAAAATATGGTGGAAATCGCTCAAAATTGATGCTTTCTCGGGAAAGATGTTTGACAACCGGTGTACGCTGCAGTCGCGAATTCTTCCAGATACGTTCTGGGAATGTTTGCAGATATTAGCTAGTTAACCTCTGGACTACCCAGGACTCACCACGTGGAAGTGGCTGCAAGTCAACCATAAGGAGATCCTATTCTCCGGTCATCTCGTCAAGTTAAGGATGATCTTAAGTAGTTATTTACTTTTAGGTAATTATCCCCTTAATATAACATATTTGCACTAATCTAGCATATTTGCACTAATTGAACAATATTGTGCGGGGAGCAGCAGAGTCCAGAACATCATTTCTAGTGTTATCGACGAGACGAGATTTTGGATTTCTCATCTCGAAAATATCTTGTCCAGAGAGTGTCTCATCTCGAAAAGATGTATACTTTGCATTACGAGAGCTCTGTCTCGTCTCGTTTTTATAGCAACTTCTCTGTCTCGTTTCATTTCGTGGCAACACTAATCATTTCCAAACAGACCATGACACCCTCATCTCAGATTTTGAACAAATGTGGTATGTACCACGTTTCATTATTTCATATAGGTATACATAAGCATACAAGATTAGTTTTCTGTAATTCACTTGGTTTTAATCTTATTCAGATTTTAATATTCGCCCAAAATGGCGTTTTTCCTATTCCTCGGTTGGGATTTGCATCCTTATTTATCACTAATTTCTTATGACATTAAACCCATGTTTTGATTACAATCTGCACTTAGAGTACTTCCAACACTAACTGAACGATTTCCGGAATTCACGAGTTCATCACCGCAGTAACAATCATTCGCCATTTTATTCTATCCTCGGCACCATAGTCATGAGCATCTGCCTCACAAAGTTCCTTTCTGTTATTGTCATCCCAACGAAGTTTCGGTTTTCCCAATGACATCTTTCCCTTCGGCTTACCAACCACAAGGGAATATAATCTTCGCGTTTGTTCTATCCGAGATGCATGACCTGCCTAACGTAGCCGTCATGATTTCATTATTCTTACAAAAACAGGTGAGTCGTACAGTCCGTGAAGTTCTTCATTACGCGGTCTCCATTCTCCGGTCGTCTCGTCCCGTTTCGGCCTCTATATCTTTCTTAAAACCTTATTTTCAAACATACGCAATTTATATTCACTTGCCAAGGACGCACTTCAAACCTTCGCAACCGTAAAGTATTACCGTTCTGTATATTTTCAATTTCAACTTTCAGGATGATTACACATAGCGAGTTTAAGAGTTTCTGAACTTAATATAAACATGAGTTGCCCGAAGCTAAGCGACATTTCATTTCTTCCGTGACCTCGTTTTTACTTGTTACGTATATTCCTAAGTATTTAAATTTTACTTTCTCTCTGTTCTCGTTCTTAATTGTTATGTATCTATTTCCTTCATTTCCTGTGTTTCGGCTTATCATGTATCTTGTTTTCTCTACATTCACCTGTAGACCAATCTCATCGCAACCTTCTATTAGGACATCAGCGTTACTTTGCAGTGCATCTATATCGTCCCCTATTCAATCTAGTTATTTCGCGTATACGAACAGCTGGTTCAAACTATTCAATGTTAGTGCTTTTCCGTTCATTTTATATTTGGAATCACATAGTCTAACGCAAAGTTAGAGTAGTGGTGACAAAGCATTACCTTGTCTCAATCCGCAGCGAATTTCGAAACTAATTGACATATGATTAGCTATACGGAACTGTCCACGTACACTGTTTTCACAATGATTTGGGTTTCAAACGGTGGTTGGGGTGGGCACGGGTGGCACTTGACTTCGGGGCTTCAAGTTTCGCCTAATATCTCCTAGCTATGAAAACGTCAATCAAAATGATGACACGAAGTTGATTTCCATATAAGCCGAAAGTTGAAATTTTTAAAAAACTGAGTTTAGCTCGCGTTAGTTGGTAGTCCTGCACCTTATTAATAGTTAACATTTCCTCTTTAAACTATTTTCGCGCTCTTATTAAAAGTTTGCAAGGTCATTAAAAGTTAACATTTATTCTTGAAACTATTCTCGTGCTATGATTCGACGTTTTCAGCCAATCAGATTTTTAGGACTTCGTCGTCGGACTTCACCTGGCTGATATCCCGAGAACATCTGTATAATATTCGCCGCCAGGAAAGCTTCAATTCTTATTTCAGATTTTTAGTATTTGCACCTCATTAAAAGTTAACATTTCCTCTTGAAACTATTCTCGCGCTGTGATTGGACGTTTTCAGCCAATCAGATTTTTAGCGTTGTTATCATTCCTTATGTGCATAAGGAATATAAAGCGGAACTGTCCTTAAAGGAATATAGTGGGTGAAATTTAGAAGTGCAGGTTCAAGGTTGTCTTCAGTGAAGTGCAGTGAGTGATCAGTTTCGAGATGTCCGTATCTTTCATTTTCCAAACGTGGAGGCAAGTTATTGTGCTATCAGGAATTAGTAATAATAATAATAACGGAATTCATATACCGTTTAAATAATAGAAGGGATTTGAACGCTTATTGGAAATGCAACGATGAATGTAAGGCAACTGTTGTTTTATGTAACAATGAGTGTTATTCATAATCTGGCTTCCACAACCATCCTCCACAAAATAAGAAAATATATGCCAGTAAAATAGTCCGTAATATAAAACGGAAATTGACTGAAAATCCAACGACTGCAGTTCCCAAAGTTTACAGGTATGTAATGCACAAATTTTAAGCACGGTGAGGCATGTAAACTTTGTTTTACATTTGTTATGCAAACATGACTATTTCATAGACGACAAAAAATTTAACCATCAGTTTTCCTCATTATTATTTTTTTTAGGGGACCCACCTTCCACCCCTGTTTCTTTGCCTTCTTAGCAACAACCTAAGTTGCGCACTTTCGCCCTCCTTAGTTTGGGACAGGTTGTCCCTAGAGATTGTCAGGTTTCCGGTGCCCCGGCATTCCGAGAATCTCTTGTTTCCTCTCGTACTTTGACTTGAGGTGATGCTGGACTAACTTTGGTCAGGCGTATTTCTGGCCTTTGTTCCTTCATGTTGGAACATGGTTGGGAGGGAATTTGCAAACAGGAATTTAATTACTTTATTTATAAAAACGTACAACATTTAACATATTTTATAACTGCTGATTTGTTTTCTAGGGATGAGCTCTCGAAATTACGATTATCACCTGAAATTGTTGCTGCTGTTTCAGCCTTTGATAATGCGCGCCAATCACTATACAACGAACGTTCGAAAGCAATACCTTCATTGCCTCAAACAGCAGCGCAGATTTGGTATTAGATGACCGTTGGAAGGAAACGCTCAATGAGGAACTTTTTGTATTAGCTGATGATAAAGACAAGGGAAACCGGATTATTGTAAGTACACTGAAACAAATTATAGTGTTACAAATTTTATCTCAAGAATAATCGTTTTAAACAAGACTCCACTATTGGTACCGTAATATAACTGTTCAAAATGTACAAGCACTTAATGATAAGCTTACTTTTAGTGGACATATTGCTACTGTTGTAAAAATAATATCCGAATGTTAGGAATGTTATAAAGATGTACAGAAATTCAAAATTTGATGGTGCAAACTTTGTTTCTCCTGTAGTAGAATACTGTTCGCATTGTTCTATGGTCTGTCCCACACATCTTACCAAACTACTTGTTTTTCCATTTCTTTTTAGCCATTGTTCTTCACAGAGTTCCAGAGCTTATGTCAAGTAACGAAACTATCATGAAAACACTAAATATACCATTAACCTGCTTTTTTTTTTTTTTTTTTTTGCATTACTGTTATCTTTTGTTTATTGTTGGTGCTTTCTGCTGTTACTAATGTTACATGTTTCTATGTAAAATGACCAACGCTGTATCTGGAACTAACTACACCTTTCTTCCTTCTTCTACAGCATCATTGGTATCAGTAAAATCATTATTTTTTTTTTCTCTTTTCAGGTGTTCGGTACAGAAGATAATCTTCGGAAACTCTCTTCAAGCAAAGAGATTGTAATGGATGGAACTTTTAAAATTGTCCCATCGATTTTCGCACAGTTATACACAATACATGGTGAATATTTAGGGAAGTATTTTCCACTTCTTTACTGTCTTCTTCCTTCCAAAAGAGAAACAACGTACCGTCGTATGTTCTCCATACTTCTGGAACTTATTAATAAGAAAGGATTGCAATGGAATCCACAAAAGGTGACAATCGATTTTGAAAAGTCAGCTGTCAACTGCGTTTCATTTTTTATTTTTTTTTCAAACGCAAAAATCCAAGGATGTTACTTTCACTATTCTCAGAGCAATTTTGTCCGGAAGTGGATGAAAAGAGCTGCTGCACTACCTCTTGTTCCAGAAGACAGAGTATCCGATGTTTTCATTCATGCTATGGAAAACGCACCGGACGTCCCACAGGCTCCAGACTTCCATGACTACATGGTTGAGACATGGCTGGACGAGATGAGGCGCATTATCCTCCGTAAGTAATATTTCCTCACTTTCCTAAAGTATTATTCCATATTAACTGTAACTATTATTTCTCGGATGTAAAAGACCTGCACCCTGGATTAGAACCTTGTAAATAGGATTATTCTTGCACAAATTCATGTTTCTAGATCAATCTGCAACAAACTGAATTAGTATGCTCGTTTTGTCTTTAGAAAGGCAAATGGTTTTCCAGAATAGTTCCTGTCAGTGTATATTTGTTTCGGTTCACTATTTCAAAGAATCCTGTTAATGGTATTTAATTTCTTTCTTGCAGAAAATTGTGGAATCAGTAGGATTACAATCGACACAGGACGACAAATCGGGCTGAATGAAGCGTGGCACTACAAAACTCAAACTTTGGATTTGGCAACGTTCTCAGAAGCCAACAGACTGTTCATTTCCAATACATTTTTCAAGAAACCCCTCAGAGGAAGTGGACATAAAAAGGCCCAAATGGGACCAAAAACGAAGTAGACTACGTTCTTTCGAATAGCAGGGAAATTCTGCAAGATCTGTCTGTTCTGAACAGTTTCAAAGTCTTGAGTGATCATAAGATGGTGAGATGTAAGCTGAACCTAAATACTAGACTTGAGAGAAAGAAGCTTGTCAGAGGAAAACCGTCGTAGAAGACATCAATAGCAGAAACAAAATACTGACTGAGATAATAAGAGACAGCCAAGGAAATAGCAGGCACCAGAAAGAAAAAAAAAGAGCAAAATCTCAGAAGAAACTAAACTCTTGATGAAGAAAAGGGAAATGAAAGAAGAGGAAAATTACACAAAGATGATTAAGTACACAAAACTGAATAAAACAGTAAGGGAAAAAATAACAGAGGATGTACGAAGATAATAATAAAAATCTTGTAAGAACCTGAAGAAAAAAAAAACAGCAGCTCATGATAGGGTAAAAGCAAATAACTGCAGTTAAGAGACCAGACAGAGCCGTAACACGAAATAAGGAAGAAATTATAAAAATAGTTGAAAATTTCTACATAGAATTGTACTCCTCCGAAGAAAAGCTTGAAATGAAGACTCAGAAAAAAATGATGTTGATGTCCAAGACGTAATGAAAGAAATGGATAAAGTACTTCCAGGGATGAAGAACGGAAAATCTCCAGGAGCGGATGGACTCACAGCAGAGATGATTAAATGGGAAGGTGAAAAGATGAAAGAAGAACTTTAAATTATTCTCGATGTGCCTAAGGAAGAAAGAAATACCCTCAAGTTGGAATAATGCTGTTATTATTTTGTTGTACAAGAAAGGGGACATAGAACGCGTCGAAAACTACAGACCTATTAGTTTACTGTCAGTCCTATACAAAATGTTCACCAAAGTTATTTTGAATCGTATTGAACGGGACTTTGATTTTAACCAGGGAAGGGAACAAGAAGAATTTCGTCGTGGACTTAGCACAATAGACCACATACAAACACTGAATGAAGTTATGGAAAGGACTAATGAATATGAGCTTCCACTATGTTTCGGATTCATAGATTTTGAAAAAGCTTTCGATTCGGTCTCCTTGGTAGCAGTACTTAAATCACTTGAACATCAAGGCATCGAAAGTGCATACATCAAGTTACTGCGATACATTTATTCGACTGCCATATCTGTCATTAGACTACATCAAGAAAGTTAAAAAAATTAAGTTGGAAAAGAGGTAAGATTCCGATTTCGTAACTTTAAAAACAAATCCTCTCCATCACGAAGTGCAACAAATCAAACCTGTAAGGCAAGGAGATTCAATTTCTCCAAAACTGTTTTCTGCGGTCCTGGAGTGTGTGTTCCAAAATTTTAACTGGGATGAAGTTGGAATAAAAATTAATTGTGAATATCTTCATCACCTACGATTCGCTGATGATATAGTCCTGTTTACTTCTTTCAGAACTACAAATCAGAATGGAAGAACTGAGTAATGAGAGTTCGAAAATAGGCCTTAAAATGAACTTAAGTAAAACGAAAGTAATTTGCAATAAACATATTGCAAAGAAGGAAGTAAAGATTGACGGAGAGACAATAGGCATAATTGATGAGTATGTTTACCTCAAAACATCAAATGCCAAGTTGACTGACGAAATAAATAGGAGATGTAAAATGGTGGAGTTCTTTTGGAAGACTACACTTTATTTTCAAAAGTATACTACCAATGTGTCTGAAGCGTAAAGTTTATAATCAACGTGTCTTACCTGTGATGATGTATGGTTGTGAAACTTGGACATTGAATGCGCAAACGACTCAAAGATTGAGAGTCACACAAAGGGCAATGGAGAGATGCATGCTAGGAATAACCAGGAGGGACAGAAAGACGAATGGATTCGCGCACAAACAAAGGTTGTTATGGTTCCACTAATGTCTCGGTCCTCGCGTGATCGCTGCTCCGCACCATTTACTTCATATGAAACCATTTTCTCTCCTTTAACATCTCAGGGCGCTTGGGTTCTGCATCGAGTACAACTGCAAATTAGACGCTTATAACAGTCTACCTGGACATGCCCCAAGTCTACCTATAGTGGGGTTACTAAGGTACAACCCGTTTGACTATAGAGCAAATTAGGATTGTTACTTCAGAGCTTTTCAGCTGTCAGAAGAACAACACTAATTATCCAATGCTGTTCTATCAAAAGAAAGGTAAGATGCGGTTTAAAACACACTTTATTAGTTCAAGATAAATGTATTATCTAAATGCATTGAACTAATCTAATGTACAAAACCCTAACATGGTATTTTACATACATATACAATATCTTTCATAGGGCAGAACAGTTTGTTTGAACAATAAACTCTTTATACTAATTTGTTGTTGTACATAGACATGCTGACTAGTTACATATACTCTGCTGCTGATAATATAATATATAATTCTTATCGTCCATTGCCAATCGTTCATTTCCTTCACTGAATCACAGAACTGCACGTAGCGACATCTGTTGACCACCTACCCGAACTATCAGAAGTAAGTATGCAACTCGCAATACAATACTACATTGCTTTCTGTAATTAAAACCATAAATAACTTTAAAATAAATAAATAATTAATTAAATCTCATTATAAAACAATTAAATCAGAATTCATTGTAATTAAATCACATTGCGCATAATCTAAATACAATAAAACAATAATAAGACGATTATGCCATACCAAAGTAGAGGATGTAATCAAGACTGCTAAGAAGATGAAGTGGAAATGGGTAGGTCACATAGCTAGACGAACAGATGAAAGGTGGACGACAAATGTACTACATTGGATTCCTAGAGGAAAGAAACGACCGAGACGACGTCCGAATGTAAGGTGGGTAGATGAAATCAAGCGTTTTTCAGGAGCTACATGGATGAGGATAGCAGCAAACCGAGATATGTGGAAAGAAAAGGGAGAGGCCTTCATCCAGCCGTGGATGGAAAACGACTGAATATGATGATGATATGAAAGTAACAATAGAATACTGTATTGTAACCCGACTAAAGTCGCTGTGTAAATTTTCATCTTTGTGTCACGTCGGGAAATGAGTTAAATTATCGTTGCAAGATTTGAAGACAGAACGCCATTATGAACTATAAAGAAAAGAAAGTAAAAAGGGTCTTCTTTCGACATATTTTGGTCAACTTTTGACACCTACCGCGATGATTTCGTTCAATCCACCCTACTCGGGTTACATGCGTAGGACCAACACGGAACTAAGACGGCGTTGGACCAACACGGCGTTAGACCAACAATAATAACCGGCGTACGACCAACACGGTAGAACACAAATCTTGATAATAATGAAATAATTATGTAATAATTATTTTTGTAAAAAAAAAAAAAAAAAAAAACTGTAGCGTGGATTGGCACCGCGTAAGGCCAACACGACGTTTGACCAATACGGCGTTGGACCAACAATAAAATTGACAACGTCCTAGATATACAAAACCTAAAAACATAATAAAAATATCATCTTAAATTCTTTTTTGGGGTACCTGCGTAGAACCAACACTGCGTTGGACCAACACCGGCATGAAACCAACACTTCGTAGAACCGGCGTTCGACCAACACAGGTTTTTGCCCTGGGGTGTTGGTCGTACGAAGTGTTGGTTCAACGCCGCATCCCCCCCTACTCGACACCTTGGGAGGAAAATGCTGTTAAGTGTTAACCGTGGGACTGGTCACCACACCTCATTTTCGTACCGTAAGTCGAGAGTATGATAGCGCAACTCCCACCAGCCGTTCACGGCGCATGTGGATCACACAAGGGATATCTTACATGTTAAAAAATAATTTAATAAGAATGTCAATTCTTCAATTTGTTCAACAGTACAACATACTCCTGTACTTTGCAACACACTTAAATCTGAATATTTTGAAGAAAATCTTGAAATAATAGTATCAATTTTCAATCATGGTATCAATTTATAAACGAAAACGGACAACTGATATTGTCTTGTGTATCATGGAATTACTTTTAAAATAACAAAACGCTAGGTAAAAGAAAATCCTCTCATAATTAAAAAAGAAAAAGTTTTAAACTAATGTAAAAGTAAAATAAAAACTTACTTACGAAAGAGCTATTCCAACAAGTCAACAGTTCTTGGTAGTTTTATTTTGGTAACAAATGTCACATTTGTATGTGGGTTATTCTTTTTATTAATTCCAGCACAAAAACAATATGACCAGCATACCAGCAGCGTCGTATCACTGTCCGCCAGAATTTTCAACTGAAGGTTGAGAGGAGTCTGCTTGCATTTCTGTCGTTTCTCAACAGTAAACATTTAAAGTTTAGGTGCTCTCCTGCTGAATTTGAATTTATTTATGGCATTACGGATCTATGGATCAGGCAGGGATAGGGGAGTGGAAATTATGTGGGACGAAGTTGACCAGGGCGTTAAAGATACCATCCCGATACCTGCCTGGTATGCTAACAGAAAACCCCTAGAGAAACCTGTTAGGTTGGTCGGCCGCTAGTATCGAACCCAGGACCCCCGAATCTAAGCCAACGCTCTACCATCTGAGCTATGGCTGGTCAGTAAGTGCCAGTTGTTAGGGATGACACCATCATTAGGATACTACGGCGGAATTATTGCGTTACATTCAAAACCAGTTTTCCCACAAGTATTAATTTCTTTGTTTTTCTTGATATTGTCACTTTCCTCTATATCCGCTACACAAATTGAGTCTAAGACTTCTTCACTTGCCAAAGGACCGACTTGGTCTTTTTTAAAATCTGTTTCTAGGCATGATTTATGGTCTTTGAAGAAAGGGGAATAGAACATTGTGATCTTTGCTGTGTGCTCCAACGTGCATGTTGTTTCTGTTCCAAAGTACACTAAGATACACAGAAAATGGTCGATGGGTGCACTTTCTAAGCCCAACAAGGTGCGGAATATGACCATAATAAACTTATACTTGATATGAAGGGTGTCGGGAGAAAACAAGGGATATCACAAAACAGGTTTATTGAGAAAATTAAGTTTTAATTTCTTCATCTCTTAATGTTTAAACGGCTCAACAAATATATAGTATGGTCTCCTGTGGTAATTTATGAATATTTTTCCTTCGTTCTTACAGTTTTGTGGCTCAAATTTCCCCCAGTAGAATGAGCTATTCAGCACAAAATCGCTAGAAATTGACACCCCCAATACCTTTCATATGAACTTGAACATAATCACGTGTTGTGCTTACACTGTATGTTGATGCGATGTTGCCATATCGTGCACAATTCGGACTTCGAAAGATTTTCCATAGGACATTTTCAATGAATCTGAGATTACATGAGAGACGCTACTGGAGACGAGAGATAAAAATAGACTCTCACAGTCCGGCCACTAATTAAACTCACCAAAAAAATATCAATTAAAAAAAAAGTAATTGTAGGATTTACTATACAATTCAAACTGTGCACTTCCACCATGCAGCCCAAAGGTACTTTTTCTAAACGTAAAAATAAACCTTTTTTCTAATAAAAATAGTACACTTCACACTGGTAACTCTCTTTCTAGACCGAAAGCTCGCTATCTTAATCGGAGCAGGACGTTTGGGCGCAAAGCCGTATATCTAAACAGGTTAATCTACCTAAGTGGGTTATAATGTATTTCACAACTAGATCCCGGATGTTTAGACACTAAAATCCGTGAAAATAGGCATTAAGATCACAAAAACGGGCACCAGAAATTTCGATCGAATAAGGTAAAAAATGTAACTGAACTTGTAAAACTTTCATAAATAATTTGGGAAAACTAGACTAACACCTTGAACACAGCAAAGTTTCTGAACATCACGCAGGAATTATCTCGACTGGTTGAAAAAATGGAAAAGAGGCTATTTGTAAAAAGTTATTTCAAATTTCATTCAAATAGGCATTTATAGGCACTATATATTGAAATAGGCAGAACAGGCAAAATAAAATTTGCTGTAGGAAGCCCGATACCCCAAAATAAACTTCTGTCAAGTTACCCTTATAATATACAGATGCTTATCAGAATAATGGAAACACCTGTAGTTGGCAACACGTCAGATGTATGGGTTGGTAGTGGTGTCGTGGCGACCGCAGCGCCAGACTGCTGGTGGTGGTGTGTTAGGTCGGTCTCCATACTACGTCAGGCGTCGTGGAACAGGAGTGTGCAGTGGCTGCAGCAGACGGAGGTAGTGTAAAATGGGAGACCTCTCAGAGTTTCAAAGAGGGCAAATTGTTGGTGCGCGGTTATGTGGAGTGAGTGTGACGGCAGTGGCTAGTGTGTTAGGTGTGTCGCCAGGGACAGTGTCGAAGGTGATGACGGCCTACACAACACACGGGAAAACCACATCGGGGAAGCGGAACAGTGGGCGGAAGAAAAGCATCAGTGACAGGGCACGCCGGGTATTAAAGCGCATTGTCACGCGGAACCGTCGTGCCACTGCGGCGCAAGTGACGGAGGAACTCAATCAGCACCTCCCCCAACCTGTTTCGACAATCACAGTCCGCCGCGAATTACAAGACATGAACTTACGGGGTCGTATTGCACGGGTCAAACCTCTCATCAGGGACCAGAACGCTTTAGCACGCCGCAAATGGTGCCGCGGCCATGCAACTTGGACCGTTGACGACTGGAAACGTGTGGTATGGTCGGATGAGTCACCATTCACCCTATTCCAAACCACGGGCCGTGTTTATGTGTGGAGAACGCCCAAAGAAGCGTATGATCTGCAGTGTCTCCGCCCAACTGTGAAACATGGCGGCGGCACGGTGATGCTGTGGGCCGCAATATCATGGTTTTCATTGGGTCCTGTGGTCACACTTCGCGGACGAATCGCTGCCAACGATTATGTCGCAATTTTAGGAGACCACTTGCATCCTATGGTCCGGATGTTGTTCCCGGACAATGACGCCATATTCCAGGATGATAATGCACCCATTCACACAGCTGGAGTTGTTGCAGCGTGGTTTGAGGAACATCGGGATGAAGTTCAACACCTCCCCTGGCCCGCCCAATCCCCAGATCTCAACATAATTGAACATCTGTGGTCCATCTTGGAAACACGACTCCGGCAACGATTTCCACCTCCATCCTCTCTCACAGAACTGGCCGATGCCCTGCACGAGGAATGGTGTAATATTCCACTTGCTACCATTCACGACCTCTATGCCTCCATCCCACGTCGCATCAAGGTTGTTCTGAAGGTGAAAGGTGGCCCGACACCATATTAATCTGGTAAGTTGCACTTTCGTTCAGGTGTTTCCATTATTCTGATAAGCATCTGTATATCTAACGCAGGGTTTCTCAACCTGGAGGTCGCGGGATGTGTGCAAGGGGGTCGAGAGGGAAGGTGAAAAAATAAATTTAACTAGAATTTCGTAGTTAAAACTAAGAAATTTCAAAGAAAGTATTTTATTTTAATTGTTGCTGTTAATAATTACTAAAGATACTGTAGTCTGCTGAATAGTTTTGGATAATATAATTAGGATATTTATTATAAATACAGGAAATAAACTTATGTTTTGAAATAAAGAACAAGTACAGTAGAGTCTCGAAAACTCTGCCTAATGTGGACCGAAGGGTGACCGAGTTTGTGAAAATGCCGGGTTATCGGATGGGGTTTAAAAAGAATAAGTCTGAGTGTTTCCTCAGAAAACAGAGGATGCCATCGCAGAGTACTGTCCAGCACCCACAAACTTTGAAACAGCTCTGAACAATACAGTACGCACAGTCACTCACATCGAGTTACGCAACGCGGTTAAGGAATCGACGAACCGTAGCAAAGGCTGCAGGTAGACTGAACGGCTGAGCGCGCGCAGGTGCCAGACACGTGGTGGAGTGGGAGTGTGCCGTGAGGCAAAGGAATGCGGGGCCTTGAATGGGTCTGCGCGCGGGTTTTTTCTTTTCACCCTGCCAGGGTGTGGCCGAGTTATCCGGACTGCCGGGTTATCGAGTGCCGAGTTGTCGGGACTCTACTGTATTACACAAAATAAAATAATTGCAGGTTGCCGGCTAAAAAGTATGGTGAAAGGGGGGGGGGGTCGCTGGCTAGAAGGCATGGTGAAAGGGGGTCGCGGGATGAAAAAGGTTGAGAAACGCTGATCTAACGTAAAGGAATAGACATTTTGGATATTCATAACTTCATACCTATTCATAGCATTACATTAATACCCATTTCTACGTATTGCAGCAGAGATATTGGAAAGGAATCAACAGTGAAACAAGAACTAAACAGTGAAATCTAATATAGATATTGAATAATTTATTTTGTCTTATGTTATATTCATAATCATCATCATCATCATAGGGAACGATTTCCCTTTCTTTCCAAAATATGCCTTACCATGCCTTGTATTTCAGGGTCATTTCTCTAGTTCTTAAAATATTTGCACCTACTAGCTCTCGAACGTATCAAATTTGCTAGACCGCTGTCACTAATATTTGAAAACTAAGGCAATATGCAGAAAACTTCATAATATTTCTATTTCCATTTATTAACTGAACGAGTTTGTTATTTTAATTTCCCAAGATTCACTGACAATAGCGTAACTCTCAGAGAATTATTTGTGCAGGAAAGAAAACTATTTAATAGTGAATAAATTATACAGCATGCTCACCGAAATAATTATCCTCAAACCAATCAGCGACAGGTAACAGTTCTGCTGGCAAAACAGCAACTAGGGCACCAAATGCTTCATTCAATGGATTTATGGGAACAAATGTTACGGAAATTATTATCCTGGCATTCAGTGCAAACTCTGGATCTGATCTGTGCCTGCTGGTCAGGGATTCTGATGCTAGCTTCCTTTCATGTTCCTTGTCAAGTGATAGAGAAAGCCAAACTACTAAGCGTCATGATTAATTCTTCTTGTGCAGCCTGAAATATTGCTACTTCAAAATCCTCAGAGACTGCCTCAGGTTCAAAAGTAGACCATTTTGATTTGATAATACTAATAATCTCTGGTATGTACGTCGTTGTTTACTTGGGAGCAGACAATATAAAATCGGCAAAACATAGCCAATACGTTCTCCCATTAGAACAAAAATTTGCGAAAATATTTCCTTTTCTATTTCTTTTCAACCGGCAGAGACAAGTTCTGCATGATGTGTATGTTCAAGATCTAGTTTTTGATAAATTATCTGTGGAAGTTTTACAAGTTCAGTTGCATTTTTTAGTTCATTCGAAATTTCTAGTGCCTATTTTTGTGACTTCAGTGCTTATTTTCATGTTTTTAGTGTCTAAACATCCAGACTAGTTGTGAAATACATTATAACATTTGCAGGTGGGTTAACCTATTTAGATTCAACGGTTTTGCGCCCAGATATCATGTCCATCTTAATTGGTAGGATTTGCCAGTAGCTCGAGGGGTTTTTCAAGCTATAACAAGTTTATAACAATTCAGTTCACGCAATGCGAACTTCCATCGATTCCGAACATAATTACTTTGAATAACTCAAATCAAAGGGCAATATCCCAAGATGACTTCTTAAACTTTAGGAATAATTACTTATTTTCACTTTATCTTCTTTTTAAAGAAACAATGCTTTCAAGAATATGAACAAATACGTTGTAATATTAGTTTCCCTTTTTACAAAAAAAAAAAATTCTCTCTCTCTCTTTCTAGCCAGTCAATCGCTGCCAGAAAACTTCTTACAAGTGAGTATCGTTTTTTTTTTCCTTACCAATATTTTTTCCCCTTTATATTATGATAATACGTATGCAATCATTCTTTGCTTGCATACTTAATTGTAATTTCGTTAAAAGCGTTGCTGCTGTAACTCTTGGCAATGTTTCAACTAATAAACGTTTCCAATGATTCTGCTGTCATCTCACTTCTCTCCGTGGTTTCTTTTTAGATGTTTGCTCATTTCAATTTCAACGTTATACCGTGATTTACACGAGCACACACACATACAGAGCGAGAGAGAGAGAGAGAGCGCAAGAGCAAGGTGGAGAGAGATGAGAATAGATAAATACGTTGGTCCCCAGTCACATGTAAACATTTGAAAAGAAGAGAAAGGAGAACGGACGCCGGTTTCCTTGACGTCAAAGTGAACACGCATACTACACGTCCGAATACATTAACAACAAAAATCGCTTTTGTTTTATTTCCATTACACTAGCCTGTGCATACGTTTTATTTTGACAATCACATTCACATCGTATAGGAAACCGAGAGTACAGACTGTCATCTTTCTCTAACTAATAAAATGACAGACGTTGAACTCCTGCGCTGATTCTAAAATAAACTTTTTTAGTGAAAAAAAGAAAAAAACTTTGCCAGCTACCCACACTTAAGTCTAGTAGACACGTGCTTTTGTCTCAACCACAATGAAGTAGTTCCGCAAACTGTAATTTTTGGAACACCCCCAATACAAAAACAAATCACTTGCTACAGAGAAAATGGATTTCACAGCTGTTGTTTAACGGCCTGTTATCAACGAGTTGTACTACAAAGCACCCATTTACTTACTCAAACAAAGTTTACAAACTGTTATCCACGAAGATCCTCTTTCATCAACAAGACTGACACAAAGCTATGACAAACAAATACCGTCTTTCGAAGACTGAAATATTATTTATTTATTAGCACGGATACAGCGAACGTCATTTTACACCGTTCTTGTAACAATGTTAAAAAATAACAACAACAAATAATTATACAATAAGAAATAAATATTTTTTCTTCTTCTTTTTCATATAACAAGCCTTTAGCAATTTACTTTTACTGAGAGAGAAATCTGGTGGCAAAGGTGGTAAAAATGTGATAATCTATATACAAGAGATCGCTAGACCAAACACAATCGCGGTTTTGAGAGGTAGAAATGATGTTGGGAAAGGGCATTTTGTCTGGGTACTCTTAGGTTAAAAAGTGGAAGAAGGTCGTTGATCTTCAGTGTGCCCTGCATTATTTTGTACAGAAACTTTAAGTCATTTAGTTTTCTTCGAGTGTCTATGGTTTTTAAGTCAAGAGAATTTAAAATGTCTACTAGTGATGAGTACAAGAGTCTTGGTCTTGCATGTAAGCCAAAGACCAAGACCAGCCTGCAAGAGTCTTGCATACGCACTATTTGAATATTTTTAAAAAGTGGAAAGGAAGGGAAATCATTACATCCTTCACTTGAATTTATTTGGCTTTTGTAAAAATAAGCTGGAGTGAAGGTGTTTGCATACCGTGTGAGTGGATCTGAGAATCATGCCGCTACTAAACTAAACTTACGCTGTACTGTACTATTGTACACTAAACTTACAATAGAATGAAAAAGTTTGTTAAGGATAATTTGGATAAAGGGCAAAAGGAAGTCTGATGTCCTGGCTTTTCTGATGTTAGGTTTGTCGTGGTAAGGTCTATTGATTCAGATAAATGTGGATTATGGTCAGTTCGGAGTCTGTACTGATTTGTGTAACCAAGTCTTTGTGTTCTAAGCTACTAGTCGATTTTATAAAATGTCTGTTGATATGCGTTATTGAAAACTGAGTTCTGTTTTATATGTTATGCTACGGAGAACTGAGTCTGAATGAAACAACAGTTTTTGCAGTACACTTGGTAATTGTTTGTCACTTGTAGATAAAGTCGGGAGGAATATTACTAGATGTGGGCTATGGTTTTGAATGCAAAGCAAAAGTTGCTTTAGAGTAAGCTAGAGGTAACTGGCGTGTGAGTTTGTACTGAGCACAGAAATGCTTCGAATTCAGCAGGTTTAATTTGATACATTTGTTCAACAGAAAAGTATTGGTCCACAAACTAGTAATCGTACGTAATTTTACCGAGTGGCCATAGGTGAGTTGGTAGAGTGCTGGCGCCGCATTCGAAAGGCCCGTGGATGGAATCCCGAGACCAGCCATCATGGCTGAGGTTTTCTAGTTTTCCTCAGTCCCACCAGGCGAACGCTGGGATGGTACCATAACTCAAAGCCCTGGACGCTAACTTTCCCATTGTTGTCCCAAGCCTTAGGCTACAGATGCCTGTTAGGCCTAAATAAATTCAAATTTGAAAGTAATTATACTTTCTATCACTCTTCTGCCAGAGCTCGCTTGAGCCATGACTAGTCTCATTATCGTCAATTGTCTGGGTTTGTTGACATGAGTGCCTCTTAGACGAAAACAACAACACTAACAAGGGAACCCCTTTTGCTGTTCAGCGAGTTTTGACTTCGGGCATGTTTTTGGACCTTATTTGAAGATTGAAGCATAGCTATAGATAGCGAAAATAACACGCATAGACTCGCACTCTGTCATATATTTGTGTCCCGAATAAGTCGAGTCGTGCAATGTGAGTGACTTTTAAGCAGTAAAATCAACCTTGAAGGTGAAACTTTATATTAACTAAATGAGTTATCAGATGCATTTCCGTAGGTACTTTTACGTGTAGAACACAAATTTCACCATGAAAATGTTCGCAAATTGAATGTTTTTTTTACACAAACTCCAGTTTATGATCGAAAATGAACAAAATACCATAGAAAGTAATGCCGTAAATGAACAACAATACAATTGTGGTGAAGGGCCAGGGGATTATAAATAGTACATAAAAAGTAATGGTTTCTAATACCATTTGGGGGCCTAGGGCGCTTGCAATCGCTAAATCACTGATCGATTACACGGTTTTTAAGAAAGAAGCGAAGCGTTGGAGCGAGCACAGTAAATAACAAGTGCACCTCATGGATATGCGTAGCAAAATCGTTCCGATGCCTAGCGGTTTCGCAATTTGGCGACCTCGGCAAGGCCTGGGGGCTCCGTTACGTTCTTCAAGTTAGCTCTTTAAAAAAAGGAATATTACAATAATAAAGTTTGTAATAAATATTGTAATTATAAGTAAAATTAGAATTCGTTTGTTGAACTTTAAAAACCTAAATAATAACGGACTTGATTTGTTTATACTTATCTTTAAATAAAAGACGAAAACGTGAAATGATGGGAGAACAAATTCATTGATTCACTTTTTCATGAAAAATCAAAGAAAGTGAAATCTGTTTAGATTGAAAAACAATTCATTATGCTTATTTTCATTTTTAGAACTTGTTAATTCAGTAGAATTAGTATTATTGTTTAAGTGTTTCATTTTAAAGTTCAATTTCGAATATATTTATAAAAATAATCAAATCAGTTGCGTTTTCTCGTGCTTACCACAGTTATTTAAAATATTTAACTTTCAAAAAATGAATAGTATGCGTGTATGTTAAATAAGATGTTTGAAACAAATATAAGATGTGACATGACAGACAAGAATTTATTTTGGTAAGTATTTTGAAAAACGTTTACTACGCGTATTCTAATTATTAATTAAAATTTTAGTTTGTAATATAGTTATGATAATGTTTGTATGATAAGGGGCATTGAAAATGTACGTAAATGAAGAGAACGCAGGAGAGTGTTGCAATTTTGTTCCGGAATTACATACCAAAGAGGAGAGGGGATACGTACGAAAGTAAAAATTCAAATTGAAAATAAACATGTCCGCATTAAATAGCCAAGTAGTCGATCAGTGGTTTAGCGATTGCAAGCGCCCTAGGCCCCCAAATGATATTAGAAACCATTACTTTTTATGTATTTATAATCCTCTGGTCCCCGTTTCCCCTTCCAACAGTTGTATTGTTGTTCTCTTACGGCATTGCTTTCTATGGAATTTTGTTCATTTTCGATCATAACTGTTGTTTGTGTAAAAAACATTCAATTTGCGAACATTGTCATGGTGAAACTACACGTAAAAGTACCTACGGAAATGCATCTGATAACTCATTTAGTTAATATAAAGTTTCACTTTCAAGGTTGATTTTACTACTTAAAAGTCGCTCACATTACACAACTCGACTTATTCGGGACACAAATATATGACAGAGTGCTATGCGTGTTATTTTCGCTATCTATATGCTTCAAATAAGATCCAGAAACATGTCCAAAGTCAAAACTCGCTGAACAGCAAAAAGAGTTTCTTTGTAAGAAACATAGTGGTGTGACTAAAACAGCAAGTAAAATAATAAAATGTTAGTGAAGTTCAAATTAAAGCGAAATTGAACTTCGATAGTTCTATTTTGTACACTTACATAAGATAAACAATACATTAAAACCAGGGTTGGAATGGTAAGATTTTTGGGGGGTACACGCTGCTCAATAAAAATCCGGATTTGGAAACACGTTCCATTATATTAATGCACTGAGGTGGGTATACGCTGTGATTTAAAATATTAGGTGGGTACACGGCGTGTACCCGTGTATACCCTCCATTCCACCCCTGATCAAAACATATTTCCGTTACTATTGACCCATTAAGGCAGGCAATGATACGCATAGCTTTTACTATTCCCTATACCCGGTGTAAAATTTACGTATGAAACGTATAAATTTCTTAAAAGCAAGACTCTTGCAAGCAAGCAAGACCAGGGATACCCATGCAAGACAAAGACCGCTACGGTCTTGATCTTGCTGTTGCTCATCACTAATGTCTACGTTAGATTTGTGTGGGAAGTTGAGTACCCTGTGTTGTGCAATGCGGATAAAGAAATGTTGGACTTTGTGCAATTTAGACAAGTTGGTTTCACAAGCCACAGATCAGATAGATGAACAGTATTTAATAGTAGGAAGTATACAAGTGAGAAAATATAAAATAAACAACATATTGTGTTAGAGTAAGTTATAGTAAACGTTGTTTCCATTTCACGAGCAAGGTTGGACATTTCTATCCTTGTCTTATAATTTATTTACCGTCAGAAAAAATATAAGGATCACCTATATTCACCTTACTGTACTGTAACAGATTTTCAGTATCTAAACTTCACCTCGAATCTGACACGCTATAATTATGATGTCATCACATCCTATTAAACACATCACACGTCATCTTGTCGAAGTCAGAAATCGATCTCAGAACGCTGTATGAATTAAATGTCGTAAATATTCGTATTCCTAAACAGAGAAAAAGCTTGATCTTGGCCATTAAAACATTATTTAATCAAGCTTGGATACAAGAAACTCAAAATGTAGGCAAATAAAATGAACTATTATTCTTAACTAGAGCTGAATTAAGTTATTTTGGGGCCCTTGGCTATTGCGTCCGTTAGGGCCCCTGTCAAATATCCCCTGTACAGGGCCGTCTTAACATCACTGTGCGTCCGTGGGCGAAGCGATTTACTGGAGCCCCTACCTGCACAGATATCCATGGAAACGGTAAATAAAATTACAATAAACAGTTGTACATTGTATGGAAACATGTACAATAAACATGCATTTTTTCGAACTTTTATCTAATATTAAACAAACACAAATGTTAAATGTACCACAAAAAGTTACAAAACACAAAACTATCTGATTTATCACATACATCCAAATCCGATTAAATTATTTAAAAACTATTTAAAAAAAACAAAACAATAAAGACTTCGTATCTTGCCACGTAAATCGAAATTCATCCCAACAAACACGAATTAATTAATACTCCTAAGTTTATCAGTTTTAGACACTACTGCACTAAACCGGGGTTTCTCAAACTATGCCACGCATACCAGTATACTGGAATGTGAACTTTGTGAAAAACTAAACAATAAACATACCAGTATAACTGACCTAACACATCGTTACTGATTCAGCGAGGAAATATATTTTGTACAGTCCAAGGTTCTTTAAAACTGACACATTCGTTATGAAGCACATGCACTATAGAGACAAATATTAGCAGCTAGGTCTACTTATCACAAATTTGATTTCAGCAACCCAGAATAAAAACAAACTGCAATTATTATTTTGGCACAAAACAAAATCAAAGAAACATTTCCTATAAACTCACCGTTACTAATTCCTGGTACACATATTTTTAATAAGTTTACTCTGATACTTAAAAACAATGACTTTTACATTCACTTCTTAAAATTCCAGTGAAGATGTATTTCAAATATAAACAGAGAGCAAAAGTTGCAAACAAAGAAATAATACGCCTATCATTTCGTCTTGAAATAAGAGAAATGTTCATCAGAGAATGCAGTTTTCAACTATAAATATATTAACTGCTTATGTTCGGTTTTCCCCCTTTTTACAGACTTTCCTTTAGTTCAGAAAGGTTCGTTGTGTCCTCATCAAATCTTACAACGTTAATTTAACTCATTTCCCGACGTCCCATAATGACGAAATTTTGCAATCAACTTAAGTCGGGTGATAATACAATATTCTAATGTTACTTTCATATATTTATATATTTTAAAAGTATATTTTAATATTTTTTTTAATATGGACTTCTTTATCTTAACAAAAATAAATACCAGCCTGCAATGATGTTGCATTTGACTGGTTGCAGGCTTTTTTTTAAAAAAAGGTGGGATTTAAAAAAAAAACAAAGGAACCTTTTCTGTTTCGGTCTGAGGAACTCGCCCCTCAATGTATGGCCATCAATTTTGAAATGCCCTATATATAAATAAATCACAGCCCTATTCAATCCACTACTGGATGAGGCCTCTTCCCGGAGGGAGGAGATTTGTCTACAGCTCCCACGCTGATCAGACGGGTTGGAAGAGGAGAGCCGAAGCTCTCATTGTGATCGCCACTATATTTTATTCATAGCAGCTCCCCAATCCCATCACGATGCTTGGTGGGAAACGTTCCAGGTCCATACGCCCTGAAAACAATCCTTGGCAGCGCCGGGAATCGAACCCGGGACCACTGAATCCGTAGTCAGACATGCTAACGCCAAGGTAGGTGGCCTCTCTCTCTTTCTTTCTCTCTCTCTCTCTCTCTCTCTCT
>JAGDQP010023425.1:496-29188 GCA_022664845.1 Lepisma saccharinum
AGTGCTTTTGAGAGGATGCGCCTCCTTTATCTTAACCAAAATCTCCCCGCAGCACTACACCACCATGGTATCCACCTGCACCCTCCCACGGGGGGCTGCGCCCCCAAAAGGAAGGTTTGCCCCATTTATTGTAACCTACTCTTGGTCATACATCTTCAAAGAAAAATTCGTTTCTCTACCTTCAATGATTTGGAAATTGAGTTTTTGGAGCGGCCATTTTGGATCCAAGTTGACGACTTTTTGAAAGTTTTCTTATATTGTCGTGACCTACTTGTGATGGTACACCTTCAAGTAAAATTACATTTATCCAGCTCAAACGGTGTGCAAAATGGGATTTTGGGCGGTCATTTTGGATCCAAGATGGCGACTTTTCCCAAATGTCATAATATTTCCCTAAACTACTCGTCATAATGCATCTTTATGCCAAATTTCGTATCTCTAGCTCAAACGGTGTGGAAAATGTTTTTTTTAGGTCAGCCATTTTGGATCCAAGATGGCGTCTTTGGATCTATCATGTAATATTTGAGTAACATACATGTGATAATGTACAGTGTTACCAAATTTGATATTTCTAGCTGCAGCCGTTTAGGCTGTGTATTCTATACAACAATGGGTTCGGTGGGCATTTTGGATCCAAGATGGCGACCGATTTTGCTCATTAACGAACTTAACCGAGCTATTAAGCCTAGAAACAACATATAAAAATTTGGTTCAAATATCTTCAAAATTATGGCCGCTAGCGTGTTAATATATATATATATATACACTTTCATATAGTACCGATCTCAATAGGTAGGTTTTTCTTCGAAATCTACCTAAAAAGCACTAATAAGTTTACAGGTCACACCTGATTACAAAGTACCGAAGTGCATATAGTAAAGAAGTACCGGGAACAAAAGTTGTAGCATTAATTTACATATTACTTTGGACATCGGAAGTGAAGGTGACGAAAATAGTGAAAATTGAAGAGGGAGAAGAAAAAGCTGCAAATCCGAGTGGAATTTCACAAAAGTACAAATAATATAAAAAACCGTAACTAAGTGTTCTGGTGTTGTCAAATTGAAAGCCTAAGTAAATCGGGTACTGAACTCCTACCTGGTTTCCTTAAGACGCTAGTTTGCGTCACAGGCTTACTACATGTACTGCAAAGGATGGTTGTAGTCTTACCATACTAAGAACGAGTGTAGGCTACATATCAAAGTCTCTAAATCTATGTCTGATGTCAGTTTCTCTACCAGCTTTGTTTGGGGTGCGAGCCTAAGTTACCGGTGGACAAAGACAAGTTAAAGGGACCAGTGAAAAATATATAAGCTTATTCCATAAGTAATGTCGCATCTTTGCACCGTGCGGAAAGAACGATAACTTACCTGGAACACTACCGTCAGACAGGAAAATACCGTTTGCGTGTAACGTTGAGAACCCACTTTCTATCCCATGTCACCATTCTGTCCAGAAATGGCTCACATCTGTGATGGGTGAGCAGGAAACTGCAGATGTCAACTCGCTGCTGCTTCTGTTGAGGCGTTAACGCATGGGATACCCATTTTCTGAGTTTCAACACGCACCCAACGTCTTGTACATGACGATGAGCGGTCATCGAACAGGTAACTTGGGGCTAGATGGCCAGTTCATCAACAATTTACATTGAATTTCCCTCCACCGCTGCTCGCAGGACATCGTTGCCCAGCTACAAAAGTCTCCCTTCTCGTGGCTTATCGGTGTCGCTGGTGTCCCCAGATTGAAACCTCTTGAACCACCTCTGGCAAATTCGCACATCCACAGCACCCTGACCATATATGGGATTGATGTTCCCTACCGCTGCGCTAGCTGGATATCCCTCCTGAATTTCATACACATGCCGTATGTGGTCCTACGACACTGCCATGATCAAACGCAAGCCACTCTTCCAGAACGTGGATTGGACCGTTCAACTTCTACACACTGCTGCACAATCAAGTGCCCTCTCTGACTCACCTATGGCACGTACCATCTACTTCACTATTCGCTCGTCAGATGGTGTCGTTGCAGCGGTAATCGCACATACGACATTACTTATGGGATAAGCTGATACTTGTATTTAGTAGCTGCTATTCTGTCTTCGCCTTAAGAGTCTGGGTAATAAATTGTACTCAATGACAAACATAGTTAGAATTAGCAGTAAGAGGAATGAAATTCTGAAGGAACCAGTTATGAGAGAACTGGGTACCGTACCCAGTTCCGAAAGCGAATCGGGATCCTCGGTTCAAGATCCGGATCCAAGTTCTCGGTTTCAAGATTCGGATCTGGGTATATGGTTTCAAGGTTCGGATCCAGGTTCTCGGTTCAAAGATTCGGATCTGGGAGTATGATACAAAGATCCGGATCCAGGTCCTCGGTTCAAAGATTCGGATCCTGGTATCCTGTTCTAATATCCGAATCCTGGTACCTAGTTCCAAGATCCGTTTATCTGGTTTTAAGAAGATCCGGATCTGAATCCTCGATTGTCAGATCTAGATCAGGATACTTGGTTTCAGGATCCGGATCCACATCCTCGGTACCAAAATCAGGATCCGAGTACTCTGTTGTAAGATGAGAATCCTAGTACCTGGTTCCAAGATCCGGATCTAGGTAACTGGTTTCAAGATCCGGATCCAGTCTCTCAGCTCGAAGATATGGATCCGGGTTTCTACTTTCAAAATCCAAATCCTGGTACCTACTTCCGTGATTCACGGATCCAGGGCTTCGGTTCACGGTTCGAATATCATCCGAAACCGGATCTCTATTAGGATTCGTGTAAATCGGTTTCGGATCCATGCTCCCATCCGTAGTCGTAATATTTGAAGATCGCAAGTTCATTAACTGTTTGTTTCATGCATGCTTTAATATGTGTACGTGTATGCAAGTGCTTGACACTTCTGTTTACGAATACTATTGCCTACAATTAAGATTTGAGTAAAGAGAAAGAGCGAAAAAGGTTGTTGAGCTGGCGCATTCTGTCTACTGTACGTGAAGGCACGTACTGCTTCTAAGAATGAACTCATTACCTTCAACTTCAGTGTCAGATAAGGCAATCCGTTTGACCTCTTCTATTATTCTCTCCTTTAAACATGCAAGAGTTGGATTCGTTCCAAGTGTAATACTTCTGCTTTAAGAAAAGCGGTGGGTAGGAGCTAAAGCCACTCAGACAAGGATCTAGTTGTAAAAATATCTCTCTCTTACTTATATTTATAATATCATTATCTTCATTCAAATGACATATAACGCTTTTGAAACGATAATAGATTTGGTATAGACGTACTGTTTCATTTAAAGACAATAACTAGCGCCGGTAGCGTGTAGCGTTTGTTTGGAGGCATTGAAGATGTGGAACTAATGTAAAGATATACCTAGAGACCGGAGGTAACGAAAGTTCGGTACGTGTTATGCATGAATAAATGTTACTTATAGCATTACTATACGTAGTAGTGACGCACCAATTTTAAATTCACTAAAACCAAACCAAAATCACTTAAAACACACACATTACGTGTTCATGGGAGGCTAGCGGTTTACGCAATTGTTTTCTTGCATTTTTCGAAGATTATCTTAAATTAGTGAGCATACGAACGTGGAGGTTAGGTAAGGTTAGGTGCGGTCATGTATCTTTACAAAATACATTTTTATATGTTCACATCTATTATTAATAATTCCTTCTTTGCATTTTTCGTAAATTATCTTAAATTACTGATCATATGAACGTGAGGTTAGGTAAGGTTAGGTGCGGTCATGTATCTTTATAAAATATATTCTGACACATATTCACAATTACCTTAAGCACACAGGCGTGTTAACTCTTCCAATTTCCATTAGAAAGTTTGTATACAATTGTTTTGGGGCCTTTTACTTTCCTTACATAAATACTCCGCTACATAACCTTAAAAATGTACTTTCCCATGACATTTATATACCATTCAATGTCTAACGCAAGAAATGTTATAACCATAACAAAGACGCGCCATTTCAACACTGCCTTACCGCCTTCCACATGACAACAAATGTAAACTCTACGCAAAATAGTTCCTTCCGCCACAACATGCAGTGCGTCCTAAAACATCATTACAACACACCACAACAATAATATTATTATCTTATTATGTGATCCATATTACTATTTTGCTCCCAATTACTCACAAACATCACACAATTATATCAATTGAAGGGTGTGAGGCAAGAACATGGTAACCCACAATGTTAAACTTTCAAGAAATTCGATTTTTACTGATGCAAAAGTCATTTTCATTGGCTGAAAGCTGATTTTTCACGTAAAGCTATACATAAAGGCTTAAAATAATTGTACCAAATCAAAATATATAATTTCTATTTTTCATGCTGCTGTGTGGGTTACCATGTTTTATTATTTATACCATAATATTCGCTACCTAAGTCACTCAAGAATAAATCTTTTCACTGAACTCGCTGTAAGAAATGTTTAATTTACAAATTCTTTTCCTTTTTATTGGCAAGCTGGTATACTGCTCCTCGTTTCCCGCCATCTTAATTGTTGGTTACCATCTAATGAATCCCAAAACGTTACAATAGGCTTACCAGAAGTAAATATTGCTGCCATCTCTGGAGCACAATTTGAAGACGGACAACATTAAACGACGCGGCATGATTCCTTTCTATCGGGTGCTGAATAACTCAAAAAATAAACATTTGTAGGTTACCATGTTTTTGCCTCACACCCTTCAATTCATCCTGTAAATTTCTAAAAATTGGTGCGTCACTACTATAGTTAACCCGTTACTTATTATATAGACCGAGGATGGTTCTAAAATCCATCCATTAAAATAAAACAAATTACATCTCTTCAAATGTTGCGGATTCATTTAATGAACTGCATTGTATAGTAATGCCAGATATTCAAACATACTATAATAGAATATTTCATGATTTACGACAATGCACACATAAGTTGTTGACATTATTGTCCACATACAAAACTATCACAAATATATCAAAGTTATTTATTTATCCAGGTGATTTGCACATTCACAAATTCTCACGTGAAATGCAGAACAACTCAATAGTTAATACTACATTCAGAAGTTGTCCTATTTAATAATCTGCATACGCATATTAAATATGAACCATATTCCGTTTCTCAAAACAGATTTATTCATCCCTTTGATTATCACGGTAATGGCTTATGCCCAACCATAGCGAAAACGTTTCAATTTATACGGTTTTCTTCTAAAAAATCGTATAAAGCATCATAACTTGTTGATTAAGGAATTTCACTGGGAATAGATCATCTGTCTTCAAAGTAAACATTTTGTTGTCTTTGATATTTTGTATCAGTAATTCCGGAGAAATAATTGATTCAGTTCCCTTACAATAATTCAAATTACAATATTGGATTGTATTATTTGACATTGGTTATACAAAATTGTTTATATTTTTGTCAGTATTATTATTTACAATTATTTCGTTACATTATTTAATATATATGTTACATTATGAACCTCAACTATCTCTGTTATTATATAATTAGATGTGTTAAAAAAATATAACAATTTTCCAATTTTTTGAAAAAAGTTGTGTATGAGATATACTATTTTTTTGTGTAGGTTAATATAGAATATTTGTCAGACTTATTGGTTTCGGTAGTTTTAATTTATAAAGTACTTTTAAGAGTGTTTCTCTGTTTTTTTTGTTTTGTAATGTGTACATGAACGTGTACATGTTGTAATGTGTTCCACGTCTTGTATTTCTTTTTGACATTCACAATTTGGAGATTCTAGTATTTTCATTCTATGTAGGCATCCGTTTAATTTAGTGTGATTAGTTCTAGCTCTCATGATTGTGAGTAATATGTTTCTAGGGATGTTTATTCTGTTGAACCATGGTTTATCTGCATTGTTTTTTTTGTAATACCATTTGTACGTGGAGTTAGATTCATTAACATCAGGTTCCAATTGATTTCTTCATGTTTGTTTAATTTTTCTTTTTATTATTGTTTGAATACCCATCCAAAAGATTTTAGTTGGAGTGATTTTTTTGGAAGTTCTTTACTGGATTTGGCAAATGTATCGACAATATCTTTATGTCTAGGCAATCTCGAATGCGCAGATATGTGTGTTCATTGAATATCTTTACCCATTGTTCTGTTTAATTCTAAAAGTTCAATTATATCAAATATAATTGGCTGTGATTTAAATGTTTGCTTAAAGTTTCTTTGTAATAGTACACTCATTAAGTCGGTTAAAATTAGTATTTTCTTCTGTCTGAGTAATAGACAATACCCTAAGGCCTTGTAAATTGCAAAGCTCTCTGCGTAGTATATACTTAAAAGTGAATTTAATTTGTATCTAAGGGCATACTTGCGTTGAGAGTCCCATACTGCGCAACCTGCAGCCACATCATTTTTACTTCCATCTGTATATATAAAATAAAATTCTCTCCATTTTTCAAGATATTCTTGAACGTGATTAAATTTGTGAATGTGTATGTTACGTATTTGTTCTAAAGGACAGGGTATTTTGTAAATTGGATTAAGTGCAGGAGTATAAATGAGTTTCATGAGATTTCCATATGGATTATTAACAATTTGTCATATGTTTTTATTGTTATGTGTATTTATATTGTTTTTTTGTTTTTTTCGTTTGGATATGAGTTGGGTGTTGAAAATTGAATGGATGCATTTTGTTTTGTTTGACTCTACAAAAAACATTTTGAAGCGTGTATCAATCGACGAGTTCTAACATCTGTTAACGTATTACTAGTGTATATCCATAACAGTACGATTCGAAATCAAAATTTCCGAAGAAACAAATCATTGCGCTGTCAAAAATAAAAAGTGATATTAAAGAAAATAGAAAATTGCGTTTTGAACTCTCCCTGCAGAGAAAAAGAGGCACTATTTGGCAGCTGATAAAGTACACAATAAGAATATTACTTTGTTGAGGTCTTGTATCTATAACTAACTAACGCTATGACCTACGGAACTCGCAAGTTCATCGCCACCGTAACCAACGTTCTGCATAGAATTCTATCCTGGGTAACATTTTCAAAGTCAGTTTCCATCACGGGCACCCATTACTTCATCACGAGTATTCCAGCAGGATATCCAAGGGACGCGTTATGGACCTCCTGAGTATCCCGAGATACGACTCGGCAGTTATAGAACTTTCCTGGGACGTCCCTGGGATATTTGGCTTTCTGAGGGGAAGCTCGAGCACGTGATCACGCCGTATGCTTTCATGGTTTTTATTCTCACTTTTGATTACCATTATATGTGAATTTGTGTATCTGTGCGTGTATGTTTATGTATGCGTATATGTTTCAGTGTTAGAATTAACAAGAAAAGAATCCAACTTTTCATCTTGTTTGTGAGTCCTATTTTTATGTCTTTATTTATTTTTATCTTCCAGTTATTTCTTTGTTTCTCTGTATTTAAAAATAGGACTAGACAAATGATTGAACTTGATTAAAAAAAAAAAAAACAGTCATTAAAGTAACTTTGGCTCAGGCCGAATGGATGATGGTGTGAGAATTGGTGGAATGAAGAAGGTAGGAGGAAAGAGGAGAACCCCGAGAAAAGAGAAAACATACGCACGCGGTGTTTGTCCACCATGAATACCCACATACCAGACGTGAGCTGTCTACCAGCTACTGCTGCTCCTACTAGACAAATGTCACATTTTATTTTTCTAATATGTCCCACTACTATAAATAGTTTTCGGTTTATTTGCGTACATACCTGTGTTCTACACTAGAAACATACTGAGATTTATCTGTTTATCTTAAAATTATCAAAATGACGCTTAACTGGAAGTATTCTGGAATGTAGATAGTAATTTAGGATGGTCTCTTATTTCTCCAGACACTGTTTTGGACCACCGAAATGGATATCCTGAAATGGTATAGGCCTACTCGTCGGCTTCTATTCAAAGTAAGCTGGGTGGTATAAGCATCAGGCGTTACACTAATCGTAAATACTGGATGGATTTATCATACACGAACGCCCAAATCCAGATATAAGGATCCAGGCAGTAAGGTTGCGGGTCGGCAGTATGTAGGCACGTAGGTTCGAACCCCCACAGCCGACCATACTGACTGAGGTTTTCCACGGTTCCTCCTAAGTTTCACACGACGAGTGTCGTGATGGCATCTTAAGTAAGGCACTGGACACTGTCCGATTCTGGATCAAAGATGCTTAAATGAATTCAAACGAATCGCTAACAACTTTATTTTTTTGTTAGCGATTGTATATTAATAATATTGAAGCAATATAATACAATACAATACAATACAGCTTTCAGTAAAAGATTAAAGCAAGCATTATTATTCTTACCTTGCTAGCTGCTCCTGCCTTCGATTATGAATTAGAACGAACTTATTTTCTTATAAAGCAACATTATCTTGATACAACAATCGAAAACAACACCTACACAAACAAACTCACTCGAAAAAAATAAATTGTAATATTCCTTTGTTTTAATCGTGCCTCTGTTTACATTTTACCAGATAGAATTATTACTTGAGTGTCGTTCTGTATCTCAGCCACTCAATGACGTTCTGAGCGCCATTGTTTTGGCAATCAGTCAGAGAACTTTGCCCTCTTCGCTGACCGGGTCACGCTGTGTAAGATGGAGCAGAGACATTGAAGTGTTTCTCTCAAAACAAAGTTTATTATCGCCGTTAGGAGTGTTCGATAACTACGCTGATATTGAATGCATGTTTTGTTATTTTATCTTTTTTTTTTATACTCTCTTTGCGCAAATGCAGGTAACATAAGTTTGTAGAGCACACGAAGACAGATAAATATGCAAAAACCTGTAATGAGCTGAATTTCGTCATAAAAATACCGGTAAACAGTGGAAAGACGGATGTTTTGTATTTTGTTTCTATATAGGGTAAACCGTGGCACGTGGGTTCCACTTTACAAATCAATTCTTGATACTAAAAGAAAAACATTCGCATGTTATTTCGCCCTAAAAAGTTTTGTTTCCGCGAGATAGCGGGATTCAAGATTGAGGATAATATCGACATGTGACAGTGGTAAACAAAATCACTGGCAACTCCAAAGAGGGGAAGGGGGTAGTGTATGCCCCTCCTCAAGGGAACATATTTTGTTTTTATAGCATTAGGCTATTTTAACAATTAACATGATAGAAGCTTCTATTTGTTTGGTTTTAATAACAAATTGGTTTTATTTGGTGATTCTTTGAATCTCATATTACATGTGGCCTGAGCCATAGTTGCCTAAAGACCTTAAATAAATTCAAATTCATATTACATGATATAACTTAGGAAATATGAGGGGAAATATAATAACTTAATACTATACAAAATCATTTACCGAATCGATTGAATTGCTATTAACGTTTTAAATGAGCTGGTGAGCTTCTAAGGACAGGACCTACAGTTTTTGGTAAAGTGGTTTCCGGACCACTTCATTCAATGTACCCCGGCGGGAATTGAATCCGTGACCACACACACAGAAAACGAACGCTCCAACCTCTTGGCGATCCCGCGGTCGTATTTACCGGGAAAATATGGAGAATGTCTCTGGACTGTACCTTAGATCAACGCCACTCTCACGGTAATCCTGGATCCGCCCCTGAATAAAGATTTTTAGTTAGTGATAAACGATATGAAACTAAAAGCATACTGTTAGAAGTTGGTTTTTACCAATAGGATGGACAACAGGAGAAATAATGATGTAATTGAGTTGTCAGCGATACCAACTTATTATATAATTAATTTTTGTTTCAAATGGGCCTACATCGGTTCATGTGATACTGTGTCTCTTACTGATGATAAGCACCATATGTGAAGGGTAGAACACAGTGTTGCAAACTGTAAAATATACGAGGGGACATGTTCAAAATGTTTATTATCCTCTTATATTAGTCAAAGTTTGCAACACTTCATTCTGTGCTTTACATATGTTTATCATCAACAGGAAATATCAAATATGCTAGGAACTGATGCTAGTACCTTTTCAAAGAATAACACGATTCCAGATTGGCAACACTGTCCAACCAACAACATAAGATATTTTACTTCTAAAAAGCATGCTATTGATACAAACGGGATTCCAACAACATACTATTACGTGTATGCGTCGTATATAGAGAAATATTAGTGTTATTTACCATTGTGAGAATTTGATTTTAGGCTCGAAGTTAGCGTCTCACTAAACGATTTTTGACCAATCCTCGTATAAACATTTTTTCTATCGTTTCAGTCAAACGTATTCATTTGCTAAGTGGATTTACAAGCTATAATACAACACTTTATATTTCTGTATTATCTGCTTATTTGTAACTTTTATGCTTGGAATCATTAAATGCACAACTTGCTGTACTGGTGTACAACTTCGAAGCCAGAAAACCTCGAGAGAAAGCGGGGTCTTGTTAAAATTTTCAGAGCCCCGGATGAAAACTAAAATCTATGTAAGAAAATTGGAGGTAAAATAATAGAAACTATGAGAAGAGGTTGAGTTTTAATAGCAATTATTTTTTAATATCATTCTGTTTCTTTTGCTGCGTTGTTCCTTTTCGAAACCCGCTGCCAACGCTGAGCATTTCCCAAGAAATAACCTCAAAACAAGCAAAGATGCTTTCATAGTATATAGACTTAGGGTCGACTCTCTGACAATCAGAGATTCTGCCAGATCTCCTAGGGATACTGGGTAAGATAAGACATCTCTAGTACCCCTAGAGGCGGGAGGGAAGGGGTGACATGTAAAATCAGTTAATATATCAGGATTGTCAGTTATATCCTTACAGGTTGGGCAACCCACATCACAATGTAGTTTGTCGGGTTGAATACCTCCAAGTGAGTTATCAACGGCTATCTTACTTTTTCTGTTCGACAGCCCGCAGAGGAGTGGGAGGCGAAAACGTTCTGGACCCCGCTCCAACGGGCGGGAAATCAGCTAGTTTGGTATTATAAGTATTGGAAGTTTATTGGAGAAAATAAGCGAAAGAAATAAAGTATATCGGAGTAAAATATATACATCTTCATACAAGTGCATGTAATAGAAAGATATCATTCGGAGAACTTGTGGTGTTACCAGATTGAAAGCGGTCGAATATATTGAACTTATTCTGATATCAGTTTCTCTTTCGAGGTACTTTCGTGGCGGGCGCTGTACTGTGTTACACATGGAGCGCACAGAGTGCAAAAATATTATTCTCAAAGTTTATAGAATCATCAGTTAGGAAACAAACGAGTAACGCATGGTCTCTGAATCTAAATGTGCAACCAATTTTATTTTGCGTGCTTTCGTTTTGGCGTTAACCTGCGTTACAGAGATACTAATAGATAGATAGAAGGGCGATAGATTCTGTCAATAAATTATGTTTGAGTTGGGGGGGAGGGGATTTAAAAGTCAAAATTAGGGGGTTTAACAGAGTTTAAATAGTTGTGCAGGTTTTTTAAAAATCGATTTATAATCGTAAAAAAATTAAAATTAGGGGGGTGTGTTTGATAATTTTTGGGATGACACCCCGATAAGCAGGGTCTAGAAGAATCCCTGAGTGATGGGCAATTTGAATTAAGATAAGCTAAAATATATTTTGGGTTTTCTAAAATAAAAAAAATGCAGTCTCCTTATTTTGAAATGAATTAAGATTTTATAGAGTAGAGAATAAAATTTTTACCTTGCTAATAGATTGGTAGTATTATCTAAGATATGAAGTTTCTAGGGATACCAATACCTCATTTTCTATTAACATTTTTGTTTATAATAGGCATTCCACATCCGATCTTTACTGGACCTACATAATAATTGCCCAAGAAGACTTAAACAATTTAATTTATGCTAGCGCGATCAGGTTATGTAAGCTTTCAACATTCACGATAGAACAATTTTAGAATAAAAAGTATAATACACCATGATTCACTAGAGTTTGAGGCTAAAAATATTTTGAAGTCAAAGATAGAAAAATATATCTAACAGTAGATGCATCCGAACTAATTCACGATCCTGAAACATTTTCGCGTCCAGTATGTCCTTGGGAGGACACTTTTCAAGCAATTTCTGAGTCTGACCTGAGTTTTGGAATAAGCTTATTACAAAAAAAAAAAAAAAAAAAGAAAAGTTTCGCTACACCTTGAAGATTTTCTTCATTTGACTCTTTCTTTACGAAACAAGTTGGCGCTGCGATTTTACTACCAATCGCGGAGGCTCCGGTCCCTTGATAGCATCTCACACACACACACACATTCATTTTATAAAATAGATTGGAAACACTGACAACTAGGGTACTTGAGAACGGTGACCCCCACAATAATTTTCTGTTGTCAAATAATATTTATGCCATTTTTGGTGCAGATAGCTTTAACGTATATAAGTAATTTCAAAGATTGTTTTAAAATGTGTTGACCTACTGCACCAATCTGAACTAGCCTTCCTAAGACCTTTCCAACGACACCGCATCCACTTCTCTACTTCTTATAGTTCCTGAAATCTAGTTTCTGGACACAGTTTGGCAACACTGACAACGGAGTGTTTGGGGACGAGGATGCCAACAATATTTCTCTATTGTGTAGAATAATATTTATGCGAAGTTGGGTGCTGCTATGTGTAACGTAAAAGTAGCCTTCTTTTTAAAAGAAAAAAACGTAATTTGATAGAAAATAGTTTGGCAACACTGACAAAGTGGATGTTTGATGACGTAGACATTATAGTATTTTTCAATTAAGTCGAACAACGTTTATGACAAGTTTGGAGTAGATAGGTCGAACGTAAAGGAAGTATTAGTAGCCATTAATTTTTTAAAACATAGGATGGCAACACTGAACCACTCATCAATCAAAACTATTCCGGCGGCTATGAGCTAGTCTAATCAATATTTTTGCAACAATAGCACAAGCATCTATCCACATCTTCTGGTTTCAGAAATTTAATTAGTGGTCACGGACGGACTAAGCGGGATTATACGGTTCCTTTTTACAAACTTTTCTTTAGTTCGCAATGGTTCGTGGTATCCTGAAATCTTGTAACGTTAATTTAACTCATTTCCCGACGTCATACAAAAACGAAATTTTGCACAGCGACGTTAAGTCGGGTGACGATACAACATTCTATTGTTACTTTCATATATTTCTATATATTTATGTATTAAATGCACATTTTAATTTCTTACAAATACAGGCTTCTTTATCCTAAAATAAATACTAGCCTGCAACAATGTTGCGGTTTGCCTGGTTGCATAACACTTCAGGATTTGAGTCACAAAACTTTAGCTTGAGAAAAAGTATCCGAACACCGAAATAACTCGGCAAAAATAATAAAAAAAAAATTTTTGAAGACAAAATTTTCTTAAACAATTCGTACTAAAATTAAAAAAAAATAAATGTTTATACACGACAAAAAAGAAAAGCATGGGACGCACCAATTCAAGAATTTATAAAGTGACTGTATATGAGAGAGCGCCACATTATTTTCTTTTAGTCATGCATGAACAATTTTTTTTTTTTACTTCTTAGCACGAATTGTTTAAGAAAAGTTTGTCTTTAATTAAAAAAAATATTTATATGTATAGCTTTGCTATCAAAGAAACTAAAAATGTGTATGAAATATTATGTTGTCTAGGATTAGACAAGCCGTCTCTTTATTTCCTTGAAGCACAATGGGTTTTAACTGCACGTTTTCCTCCATATTTTATATTAAACCTGTGTACACATACCCTACATTCGGTAGTAGAGTAATCAACTTTGTGATCCATCTTTCCCATTCTACACTTTCTTTCAATCTCTTGGCTTTAAAAAGACAATTAACATTTTTCCTTGTAGATGAAGATAACGTCGGTTGAATCACATTCTCTTTGATAACGACGCTTTTATGAAATTATTAGTACACTTACAGAAAAACAAACAATAACTAAAAAAATTCTAATTCCAACCCTGTCAGAGAACACCATTGACCTCTGGCTAAAAATGATACTGGACTGATCGAAACCATTAAAAATTTAATGAATAAATAAAAACAGGGAACTCAGTGGACAGTTAATTTCCACTCACCGGTTCTTGTACTCTAAACCAGTATCGACGAAATTTTAACTTCTAACTCTGTTTCTTACGTTTGTTTTCGCTGTGCGTATGTTTTTTCATTTATGTCTTAATTCTTGCAATAAACAAATATGATTTACAGTATGTATGCACAGTTCAGTAGCGTATCACTCACGAATTAAGACAAATAAAAACTGGCCGCATGGCGTCTATTTTTTGACACTAACCGTTCATTCCAGTACCTTTTTGTAGAGTTCAATGGTGCAAGCAGCAAACACAAAGTTCCCAGCTAAATCACACGAAATTCACTTTCATAAATTTCATTGTTACCACCAAGTACTGAATTAAATTTCTTTTATTATGAAAATAATTACAATTGTAATTAATAATTAAGGTCGAAGAAACAAGAATAAAAATATAGGTAAAGAATCGAGTGATTCCTCGTCAATCCCACTCAATCCAACACGGTTGCGAACACACTATAAATCCACTAACTCCAGGAATTCTGCTAGAATTTTCACATTTGTAGGATGGTGTAGAGCCAAAATTATGAGGATTAGCAAGCTTTAAATAGAGATTTTCAGGATTTCCATAGATTTTTAAGTGTAACAATTTTAATGTTAAGTGGGTATTCGAGAATTTGGGATGACTGCAGTGACTGGAGTCTAGCAGAATTTCTGCCCAAATGTTATGTATGTTTCTCTCTACGTGGTGTGGATTTCATAAACGTTTGTGTTGCTTACTTTGCATGTAATTAGAGTGAATAGCCAATTGAAGCACGTATTTTATTACACAATACGTAGAACTTGCGATAAAACACGTATTTGAATTGGCTACTCATCCAAATCGGAAGCAAAGCAAGCAACGCAAGCGTTCATGAAACCCAGCCTTAAGAACTGCTTTCCTTGGAAGTTTGTGTTGCTTGCTTTGCTTGCGATTTAAGTGAATAGCCAATTGAAACAGTTATTACATTTCTAAATGTTGAATACACGCAATAAAACACGTGTTTCAATTGGCTACTCACCCAAATCGCAAGCAATGCAAGCTTTCATGAAAATCAGCCCTAAAGTCCTAGCCAGCGTAAGGCTGACTTTTTTTTTCACAGGCACTCGGAACACGATTTGCTTGCGATTTCTATGAATACACGTAGAACACGTACTTAAACACATATTTCAATTGGCTATTCAGCCAAATCGCAACCAAAGAACGCAGCGAGCGCCTGTATGAAAATCCGACCTAATACATTGTATTATGTTCCATTAATGCACGCCAAAATGGGTACAAAGATCCTCGCCCATAGGACGTTTGGACACGCTTACAATGTAATAAATCTAGAATAATCTTTTCTTTTTTGACATAGAAGAGACCATACTAGGAGTAGGAATCTATTAAAACACGGATGCCTTAGGCTCGATTTTCATGCACATGCTACTCGCGTGGTGTGCTTTGCAATTTCTATGAGTAGACAATAGAAAAACTTAAAGACGTGTTTCAATTGCCTACTCAGCCAAATCACACGCAAAGATCACGGCTGGCGCGTGCATTAAAAGCCAGCCTTAGGGCTAATTTTCAAGCCCGCTTGCGTTGCTTGCGATTAGGACGAGTAGCCAATTGAAACAAGTGGTGTTTCGTGCTGTAGTTTTATTACATGTTGTAACATGTGTTTCAATTAGCTATTCACCCAAATCGCAAGCAACGCAAGCGGTGTTGAAAATGAGCCCTCACACATTTCTTTGACTTTTCTCCTGCGTATTAACAATAAACTTGGATAAAGAAACAAGAGAATAACAGTGTCAATGGACGTAGTTTTAGCAATGACCTTATCAAGGAAAAACAGAATCATAACGTTGTGTCTTGTGTCACAGCGTTAGATTTATAATGCACACGGAGTCACGTTTTTGTTTCAAAGTACGTAAGTGTGAGGCAGAGGTGTCGGAAAGCTCCTTACATAACGAAGGGATGCATACACAGAATATAGTTGCAAGTACCGCTCTATCTTTTCTTTTCTACTCACTACACTTTCTTTCTTTACGTGATCGAGTCAGCGTTGCCAGGCCATGGCTTCGAAAAGTAGCAAAATTGTAAAATATTAACAAATCGTTACATACAACAATTATGATTGATATAGAAATGTTTGGGCAAACATTGTAGAATGTTAGTGATGACTTCTTGGTCTTAAACTTGAAATATCTTTATCATTATACAGCGTGTCTTTGAAATAATGGTGCAAACTTCGGGACATGATTATTAACATTGAAACAAGGAAAAAGATCCTTTAAAGAAATTCTTAAATCTGGTTAGTTTCGGAGCTATAGGCATTCAAAGTAAAGGCGGCATCGTCACAAATGACGTCATATTATCTCGACAAGTAATGGCGTAAGCGGTGTCGGCTCAGCAAATCAAACTGGAAGTAGAACTCAATTCATCTATTTAAGTTTTGTTTAAGACTGGGAAAGGATTTCTATGTTCGTCCTATTAAAACCATTTAATTCCCTGACAATTACTGAGCCGACACAGCTTCTGCAAGTGATTCTGTGAGTAATTTTCTCATTACTTTGTTATTTTTTTCGTATAATTTGAGGAACTGTATTATCAAGATTTTTTTTTCGTTCTGTCTCTTCGTTTGAATTTTCAATTCTTTTATGGTCTTTCGGCAACTTTGGCTCAGGCCGGGATAAGGTAGGGGAAGAGGATATTGGAAGGAAGTCGGCCACGGTCTAATTTGAAGTTACTATTCCGGTATATATGTGGTGTGACTAAGGAAAACACTGAAAAATACCTCCAGGTCCTTCCGATTGCTAAGCTAATGTTCTACCAATTTCTTTGATCAACTAATAATCCTTTTCACCATGTCCACTAATACCTTACGAACTAAGTTAAAAGCAAACACAAACATCCACGCTCAGGGCGGAATTCGAACCCACAACCTTGGAGTCGCTGGCCTAACGTCTCAGCCCACACGGCTATCTCGGTCGGCAGCAACTGAGCTACGGCCGATTGGTCTGTCTTATCGTATTTCATAATTCAAACCAGAATCGGTTGACTTGCCCAGGAATCATAGCATTCTCCGGGCAGAATACAAATCATCATTAACATCACCAGTATATCTTCAAACGAGAATGTATTGATTGTTTATTATGAAATTATATAGTATGTGTATTGTCTTGAAAAATGTTGAAATTGGAAGGTCTCCTTATCTAGCGTGTGAGCGAGAGCGTACCGGCTATTTTCTTTTCCCTAAAAAGACGCTATTTATGTATATGTAGTATATATACGTAGTGTATATACAGTATATATATATATAATAAATCACATAATAAATCACAGCCATATTCAATCCACTAGTGGATGAGGCCTCTCCCCGAAGGAAGGAGTTGGTCTACTGCTCCCACGCTGACCAGACGGGTTGGGAGAGGAGAGCCGAAGCTCTCACTGTGATCGCCACTATCTTCTATTCACAGCAGCTCCCCATATATATATATATAATAAATCAGCCATATTCAATCCACTACTGGATGAGCCTCTCCCCGGAGGGAGGAGATTCGTCTACTGCTCCCACGGGAGAGGAGAGTACTATGATCGCCACTATATTCATAACATCTCCCCAATTGCATAACGATGCTGGGTGGGAATTGTTCCAGACTCACATACCTTGGAAAAAATCCATGGCAGCGCCGGGAATTTAACCCGGGACCCCTCAATGCCTAGTCAGAAATGTTAACCACTAGACCAACGGGGTGGCCATATATATGTAACTTGTTCTAGTTCCTAGTTCTTGGCAAATTTCAATATGACGGTGCATTATTATGTAACATGCATGCAATTGATGTTTAACGAGGCCACCAGTGATTAAAATTGGCTACCACAAAATTCTTCAGGTGGTCTCATTGGCTACCAAATTTTACTAAACTTTTTAAACACTGACTATTGTAAGTGAACTAGCTGTAAAATTAGTCACACGTGACTATAAATTGGATAGGCTGGCAACAGTGGTTCGAAATCTCATATAATCTCCTCTCTCTTTCTTTCTCTATCTCTTTCTCGGTGTGTGTGTGTGTGAGAGAGAGAGAGAGAGAGAGAGAGAGAGAAAGAAAAAAAAAGAGAGAGACAGTATGTGTCTGGATGTACGTTTACACAAACATCAAGTTCGTTGCCCAATAGACTAATTTCCTTGTAATGTTCAGTATATATAAAGATTACTAGTGCTAAACCCCGCTTAGAATCGCAAGCATTCCATCTTGTCGCGAATTTCAAGTCTTCTAGCTTCGTTATAACATCACGATACAAGAAATTGGAAGTGTCACAAACAAACTTCAGTATAACCGCCTCACTATCAATCTGATATTAGGGATTTTACCACACACAAATTCGTTTATATTCTACCATTTCTCTAATCGTGTTGATTTAATTTTTGGTACTTGGTTATTTTTCAAAAGTTTTACGAAACAAAATGCACTTTCTGAAGAGACTACTATTTTGCATTTTATGTTTGCCATTATCGTATTACTGTATTGAAGAATTTGAAGAAGAAGAAGCCTTTTCCGGTAAGTTATTTCGTTTCATCATTTTTTTAATAAAAAAAAAATATTATGGAAAGAAAATAGTTTTGTCTGCTTGTGATCTCTTACGTATCCACAATTTTCTGATTTATGGTAGGTGACACTGCGCTTTAGTGTCTATATGCTCCCAGGTGAGAATAAGAAGAACTCATTGCATGTAGCTGGATCATGCTACACATATAAAAGAGAATTATTTTTTAGACATGTAACGCTCGGGCAGAGATAGGGAAATAATGCGGGAAGGTATCGGCCAGGGCCTATGTTGAAGGTACCATCCCGGCTTTTGTCTGGTGTAACTGAGGAAAAACCCTGGAAAAAACTTAGGATAGTTGGTCGCTGGGATCGAAACCACGACCTCTCGAATGCTAATACTCTACTACTGGGCTTGCTTGTTCTGCAAAGGCTCTTAAACCGTTCAAAGTATCCACCAATAAATTTGGACGTAACTGTATATGGGTCTCCAGTTCCAAATCACCCCAGTCATCAGTGTTGCTATCTTATTGCAAAATTCAATTTTTACTAAACCATTTTATGTCATTCAATGTATCTGCACCGGACTTGTCATGATTATTTATTGATATCCTAGTAAAACGGTCGGGCGGAGGGGGGGAAGGATCTAGGACCCCAATTTTTCGCTGTTACAAACATTTTACAAAATTTACTTTTCGCAATGATTTGAACACGCTTAACGTACACCAAATTTGGAATGAATACTCCCTGATACCCAGCAAACACGACTGTAGGATTCAATGTCCCTCAGAAACCTCAGTGGTCAGTGTTGCCAACCTATTAGCGAAATCTTCTATATCGTTTAACGTACATGGTCTAAATTTGGCATGAATACTCGTCGGGAACCCCAGCTTCAAAGCATACAAATTCTCAATGTTGCCATCTTTTATTTTTTTTTCGGAAAAGGGTTTTGGTGCCATTCAATATGGGTAAAGTAACACAAAATACTTATAACAGAAATGTTGATTTCAATATATGCACATATTTTCATAAGAATATGTTTATTTGTGGACAATGCTTAAAATTTGTTATGCTTACCACATACATGTCTTCAGTGTTGCCAAATTTTGCAATCTCGAAATTACAAAAAATTCATCGGTTATTTCCTACGAATTGAAGTGTACAGGGAGAGCCACTCCCTATTTTTAAATAAAAATAACTGTTTCTTATTTGCTAAGCCATTTTGTTCAAACTTGTTTCTATATACACTGAAATCCTTAAGAGTTTGTTTAATACGGATTAAATTTCCAGATAACCCCAGCATTATTTAAAATTGTTGGAAAAGTAGCTGGACATATCCGCTCATATTTCTTTTTAGATGTATCAGTATTTACATTTATCGGGAGATAGCTTAGAAACATCATTTTTTTAAATTTTATTAGTTGGTCTCAGTTTTCAGTTCTAGTGTGATTTGCGCGCATATGCAGAAAGAGAGAATGTTTTCTTATTGTAACCATTGATGCAACACAAATGCTAATCAAGTGTTTGGTGCCTCCAACTTGATCTCTTATGTTGCCTGAAATAGGAAATATTCTCAACGAAAGGGTATTTCAATATCTAATTGACGAATAGAAAAGTTATTGATGTTCGTGTTTTCGGGATTCGAGCAACGCATTTGTGACACTTTTTACTGTTTTGATCTGTTGTTTCCTTGTGATTGGCATTCCTTGTGATGTATGGGAGATATCCTCGAAATAGGGAAATCTGCGAGCTGGTGTGAATAGAAGGCCCAGGCTCCAAGCCTCACCATTTTCCAAAATAGCGTCTAAAAGCTTCCAACGTAACTTATAGAATGTTTATTGAATTAAATGACATGAAAGACATACATTTTGATATCAATATTTTTTTATTATCCGTCTTCTCGTACTCGAGTTACAATGAGAAGTCGTTCTGGACGTCATTTTCCAAAATAGCAGTGATATTCGATTATGGTATCACATTCACAATCAATGATATTGGTTTACATGAACGAGACACATGGCATTATGTTGGATTTATACCATTTTTAGGTCTCTAGTTTCATTTGGATATTTTAAGACGAATTACTAATCGAGTATCTCGAATTACATCATTATTAAAAATTGTGGGGTGAGAAGTAATTAACAAATCAAACACTAATTTGCTCCCTACAAGAATGTTCCAAGAAACCGAATGATGAAGTCAAATTTTCCATAATTCTAATCCTGTACGAGAAAATGACACGTGAAATTAACCTGGAATGATGTGTGAGTCGAATGATGAAAAAAAAAAAAAAAAATTTTTTTTGTTGTTGAAACAGTTGTAGGAACGAAAACCAAATGGTAACAGAAGAGGTACCGTTATGTTGGAAAATATGATCCTCATGGTCGTAAGATGATGTGCACTATAAAATTTTAAATACACTAACAGAAGATGAAGTCCTTAATTTCAAGAAAGCGTAATGCTAGGTGAAGTTGGCATTCTCCAGGTCAATTTCAGGTGTCATTTTCTCGTACAGGATTAGAGTTATGTCAACATTGGGTTTCTTGGAACATTGCAGTACAGATTGATATATCACATGACCAAGTCAAAATTTTAAGATGGCGGTCATTGTCGTCATAACCTCCAGCACGTGTCACTTCCTGTCCAGTATGCATTAATAGCCATTTGCTTTCAATATATGTTAGAGTTTAAAAGAGAAAAGGCGTTTTCTGCATTCTCGGGTCCTCTTGTCATTATTTTTGTTGACGACAGCATCTATAATTTTGGCTGTGAACATTTATCTAATTGCTGTACGTACATACGAATTTTTTTTTATCAAAATCGAGCACTGACACCTGGTGAGTGTTCCTTGTTAGATTCCACGCATATTCCGAATATTATCTGTAAAATAAAAAAACGAAATTAGTAGCGTAAGAACATCCAATTAGATTGTTTACTACAGAATGTAGATTTTGATAGGAACAAATAGTATAGGAATATAGTACTACTAACAGATAGGCCTAATCTATCGATAGTAAAATCTCACACTGCTAATTGAACGATCTTTTTCCCAAGTTAGACTGTAGATGAAAAGTTAATAGCGGATTTCACTAATCGATGTTTTAATAATTTTTACTTTTCAGTTTTAGCAAAGGACACAGAGAAACCTTTAAATTTTGCATCTCTATTTGGAAGTTGTCAGCGGCCATGTAAGAAACGATTATTTCCAAGAATCTGTTATTTCAAATTTGAATTGGAATATTATCCTACCATGAGTCAGTAAGTAGTAATTCAAATTCAAATCTTATATCTCACCTTGAACATTTAATGCTAATTAGAATATTTAGCAACACAGAAGGTTTTCTTTTAAAAGATAATAATATAGAAAAAAAAAAAAAGAGTGAATGTCTGTTACAATAGAGAGCTCGTATGCCGTAGAAATGTGTGCTTCCATCTACTGGCTACCTGTTGAACGACATACTCTACTACACTGTAGTAGTACGTGTTGAAGCAGTGTTGTCAGGTGGAGGAATAATTCCCTGAAAACGGGAAAATCTGGGCCAAAAAGAAAGGGGGGGGGGGATCGAGAAAGTTTGTTGAATCTTTGTAGCACTTTTTGTTTTAATTTCCAGTAACTTTTAAAGAAAACTTAGCATCCATGATTTTTTTTTTAGTTGAGGCATATATTGTGACGGGAATTTGACAACATTGTAAGGAGGTGTAAAAGACGGCAAAACCAACCAACAGTTTCCAATTCGGGTTCGATCCTGAGGAATTTTTCACATTTTTATGTTCTTGTTATTTTATTATAGTTCTCTTTTACTTCCCTTTACATTTTCAACATTGTAGAGAATTCAATGAAATAAGTTAGGTAAAGTCAGGTTAAACACTTTCATTATAAATACATTTCAAAATTTTACACACTTGACACAAAATAAGGTAAAGGCAGGTTAGAGAATCTTTTCTCATCATCAGACACTAAATATTACGTTTAATACAACAGTTTTCCAACATCCCCTCTCAGTGATTCCGCCAACCCTCCCCCTGTGGTGGGCGTTTACCCCCTCCCAACATCCCAGCTAAAAAAAAATTACTGTGAAAAAATCGATAGAAACCGTACAAAACTTCACTTACACCCTCCCAATTTTGACTTTACGCCCCCGCCAAACTGAAAATCCTGGCGGAAACTGACAAATGGCTTGCGTGATTTATTACGTCTCGTGATTAGGCCTATAAGCTGTTAACTAAATGTGACTCGATTCTTGATAACAACTCTTGGGATTCTCTATTACAAAATACAATTTAGTTGGCAACAATTGAACACCTATCAAGTTATATCAGTAGCGTATTGTTAGAGTTGTCATAGTAACTAAAGGATTTTTGAAGCGTTATCTAAGTAGCCTTCTGTTAGGAAAAATTTTCATGCGATAAAAAATTCTCAAGTTGTTTACGATAAAATAATCCAAGTCATGTAAAATCGTCCAAAATATTGAACAATAATTTTGAAATGGTATTGACTGAAACAAAACAACATCGCTAACATTATCTGAAGTTATTTGTGTTTTGCAAATAGTATCCGTGTACAACAGAAGAGGAACTCCACCATGTCTATAGATAATTTATCAGGAAACAGCTCTTCTTCAAAACTTTGCAGAATATGTCAGGAATCCGACAGTAAAGAAGCCCTGTATTCCCCTTGTAGATGTGATGGAACCTTGGCATTCATCCACCTTAGCTGTTTGGAAGAGTGGTTGTCAAAATGCGGTTCTACTGCTTGTGAAATATGTGGACATGAGTACCCAACCACGCAGACACCTATGATAAAATCGTTTCTCATATGGCTAAGAACACAACATAAATATTCCGATAGAATGAGATTTTGGTGCCTAATGGCCATGTGTGTTGCATTGGTGGCACTAACCACGCTCAGTGCGTATATAGGTATGTTCACATTGAAATATAATGCTACACAAGGAGATGGAACCATTTTGAAAACTTTCATCGAGTCAGTATTTGTCCTTTCAACAACAAGTCTCATTATCTACTGTCTATGGCTATCGCTACAGATCAGAAACCAATTTCGACAATGGCGTAGGTGGTACAAACAATCCAATCATATCCATGTGTTACCTCACGATGAGCGAATGTTTAATACAAGTTCTGTCGCCTCAATGGATCTTCAAGAAGAAAGTATTTATTATAGTCCCCTCTGGTTAAGTGACTATAAATGTATCGAAAGAATGCATAACGTGCTGTCAACAGACAAAATGGCTACTCCTAAAGATAGCATGACTCCAGTTCATTCGCCAGTGGTACCAGCTCAGCAGGGACCTTCTTCCAACTTTAGATCTGTCATATTACCAATGCAAGATTTGACTACGCACGAAGAGGAAGAATATTTTGCGAGGCGATAAATGAATGATGGTCTTTGCAATATTGTTTGAAAATGCCAATCTTTTTTTTTTTTTGGTACCAATAAAATGTTTTATTTTGTATTCGAGTTAAAAATGTGTTTGATTAATTTCGCAATTGAGGTATCGTCAAAGTGAAGTGCTCTTCAGAAAGCTCTTCACAACACTGTCCCTCTTTTATAAGCAAAACTCATAGGCGGACCAACGGTGGTTCGCCAACCATGACAGAGGGCCGCCGTCGACCGCAGACTTTTGCTAATCGGGTTGTTTGTACTCCTCATGCATTTTGTGGTTGCAAAAAAATTGGCAGTACATCAACACCCACCAGTACTGTCGTTGAGATTATATTAATAGTACTTTTAAGGATTGTATGCAAAATACTTATGGAATATTATCAGGCACGTATTTAGGGGGTGGTTCCAGGGGGTCCTGACCCCCCAAAACTAAGAGTTTTATGGAAAAATAGTATAACTTCAGGCGTAATTATATATATTTGATATACATTTTATGCCCAGACACACGTTAAAACTCCCCCGGAAGCCCTTGGACCCCTCCCAAAACTAAATTCTGGATACGTGCCTGAATATTATGATGTTCCGTAGATACAACCATTAATAGCAACAGTATTTGTCAACCCCAGAAGCTGAGGAATATAAGTCACATTGATGAATGAAATATTTCGGGTTATATATATATATATATATAAAAGATTACCTCGAGGTTTGTTTTATTCATCAATGTAACTTGGTTCCCTTGGCTCTAGGACTCCTTATTTATTATTAAAGTATTGAGAAAGTTATAGGCACCTAATGTGAGGCTTAACAGAGGCGTTCTAATTGCATGATCGGTAGATTCGCGGGTTCAATTCTGTAAACTCCAAATTATTTTTTATATATATTTCACTCGTTAGCAGGAGAAATTAGAAGCACAAATTTATCGTTTCGTCAAGTACTGACATAATATGAATTTTTAAGCTTTCTATTTTCTTTGACTTTTATTTATGGTCTTTAGGTATCTGAGACTCGGGCCGGGATAGGGGAGGGGAAAGGATTCAGCAATTTGTCGAACAGGACCCATGTTAAAGTTGCCATCCTGCATTTGCCTAGTGTAACTGAGGAAAAACCCTGGAGAAATCTCAGTCAGGATGGTCGGCCGCTAAGATCAAACCCACGACCTCTCGAATGCTACGCCAACGCTCTACCAGTGATCTACGGCGGTTCGGTGTTTTAAACTTTCAAATGTCAGAAATCGACTTCGGTCGAGCTGTAAAATAATAAACAAAAGTACGGTAACACACAAATGTAAAACATAGAAGTTAGTATATGCCGGTGATGTGCACGACGTTTCACTCGCTTTCATGCGCTGCTTGTAAAGGTGCACGATATCGCACCCTTGTTCAAAGAGATTTGCCGTCTGATTGGTAAATCTAATCTTAAGCTTTTGGTAAACTTTATTTTTATATGGGCCTGTCTAGTAACTTTTGACTGCGGCCCGTCACGATTCGCCTTTAGCTGTTAAAATCCACACCCTTGCCCTTTCCGGGACTCGAACCCGGGACCTTCGAGCCGATGGCCCTCCGCCGCAGACCGCTCGGCCGGCTTAAATCTAATCTTGGGCATCTGTTTGTCCTTCGAAAAGCTTTCGACACAATACCCTTTCAAGGTCGACATTGATGAGTATTTCTCTATACACAGTCCCTTCTCTTGGATTTGGTTATCTGCCAGATCCCTGCAATGAGGGTCTCTCGAAATTCTCGAGAATCCTCCCAATTTAAAAAATAAGGTTAAAAATTGATAGACCCCTAAATTCTACTTACACCCTCCCTCTATAACTGAAAATGCTGACAATCTCTGTTCTTCGATTCATTTCATCAGCGTTTTGTTATTCAACTTGGAGGAATCATGTAAGAGTGCACTTCGAGAGGTAAGCAGTGATTCTGCCAGACTCCCCTTGTGGCGGTGCACCCCAATTCTCGAGCACACTCCAAACGTGAAATATTTTACGGTAAAAATCGATAGAAAGCGTGCAAAACTTCACTTACACCCTCCTAATTTTGACTTTACACCCCAAAACTGAATACCCTGACGCAATCCCTTCGTTCAGGAAATCAAATTTCACCCTTAGTGGATCTCAATCTTACTGTTGGATGTTGACCCTAGTAGCGGTTTTATCAACATTTAATCAACGTTTGTGGTACTGGGAGAAGAACTGAAAGTGATTGAAATTCACTGAAGAATTACCAGTTCTGTACGGAAACCGAGAAATAGAAGTCAAAATTCAAATAATTGAAACCTCTGACCTGATGTTTATGCAGAGAAGACGCGAAGTATTATTATTATTTTATTTAAATAGTATCTTGTAGGTCTCTCCGAGTTGCACTCACGACATGGAAATTCTTGAACTGAGCTTATGTTGGCAACGAAAAGAGCACACCCAAAGAAATGGTTTATTTACGGCATTCATTATGTCATGACATAGTGTTCGGGTGATGACTTTACAGATACTTGTCAACATCACATGAGGCTTTAGTTTAAGGAACCGCAATTCATGGAGGATAGGGATTTATTTAACAAGTAAAATTATGTACTTGGTGATTCATATTCTTGTACACCTGTAATAAGGATAATTTGTCCCCGATCTTTTAAGTTGTTTGTCATATAAAAGGCATTATTGTTTTCACCTTAATAGATCCGTGTTAGGCCTATTTACTCATCACGATTTATTTATGTAGAGAATTATCATAAACGTCATTTTTCCTGTTTATTATCAAAGAACTGATATACGTATCTTCGATTGAATATTAGCTGTTGTTAACGAGTTCAAACATTAAGGACAAACTCGTATCGGTCAAACTAGTGATCACAAGAACACATAAGAGTTACAGGTATTGGACAAAATAATGGAAACACTCATAAAAAGTGGGACATATTGTAACTGTGGTTGCTAACACTAATCATTGAGTAACCTAACCTAACTTAACCCATTGTTTTAACCTAACCTAATCTACGAAAAGGTGCAAGAAAACATATATTAATAATAAATATGAACATATAATAATGTATTTAGAAAGAAAAAAATATTTCAGCTGCCGGGATTCGAACCCAGGTTTTCTACTAAACAAGCTGACGCGCTATCCACTAAACCACCGTAGGAGCTTTCAAACAGTGATTTGTAAGCCTTATTTAGACAGGATGTATAACGTAACGAGTCGGTTACCTCTCTGAAATTTCCGAGAGCAAGACTCTCAACAGTTAGTGGGCTCCTGATACTAATTTGTCCTTAAAATGTTTTTCAGAGGCAACCGAAGCGAAATCGAACGGATGGGAATCAAGGAAAAGCGAGTGAAAATGAAACGGAATATTCTTTACCTTCTATTTTGTATGTTGTTATATAAACAAACCTAAGTGAAATACTGTGCGATGATAATAGAAACTTTATGAATGTTAAATCAACAAATCATTGTGAAAGGGAATATTTACCCTCTAGAAGGAAATGTGATGTTATGGTAAATAAAAGCACTCCATATTGGTTGGATGAGCTTTCATTTACGGTCGGTGAAAACTTGGCGGCGCTACAAGCGTAAACTTGATGCGCTACTTTTATCATACGGATACTTATCTTTCCATATTGGTTACACTAATCAAACTGTATGAAGTACGTGATTGACAACAGGTAGAATCTAAAACAAAAGCGTCCTCTAGGGCATATAGAAACTAGGGTCACAGTAAGTCAACGCTAGATACGTTTGCGAAATAAGTTAATTTCTATAGCTTTTGAGGTATTTAATAGTAAAATTGAGCTTGTTGCGAGTGCAAACTTTTTTTTCACTTTCTTAAATGCCCTCGTATATATGGCAAGGGTCGTTCAAGGCAAACCGAGATTTATTGGCTTGAAAACGTAATTAGTAACTAGAGAACAATAAAATTACAGGTGAATGTATTGTGGTTCTTTGTGAGTATCGCGCGGCCACCATGATGAAGATGACGCATGCGTAGTAGTGTACAAAAACATGACAGACAGCAACGTGTCTACTGCTGAGAAACAGCGGTGTATTATCAAACTCCTGGAGAAGGGAACGGCGAAGTCAGCTGAATTTGTGCAAAGATTGAAAACATAGTATGTAGAACAAACGCTTTCACTGGCATCAGTGTACAAATGCTGTAGACCAGCGTTGCGCAAACTGTGATCCACGGAGCACTGTTGGTCCTCGAAGTCTACCCTTATGGTCTTCTGAATCTGGACTACACTGATCTTTAGTCAAAAATACACAAAAAGCATCAAGAGAGTTACAGTATAGCTGATCATCACAAAGAATCATTTCGTCTAGGACCCAGAATAATACAATTACTATTCAAACGTTGAAGAATTATAAGCTCGCTCGTTCGTTCGTATGAGGCTAAGTGCGCCCTTACTTTGCACTACTCATCATCAACAGGTCTTTTACTTGTGGATGATACAAATTCTATTCTTAAAACTGAATGTCTTAATAGTCTTAAAATATTAGGTCTAGCAGAAAGTTCTGTCCGATAATGTCATCTCAAGTTTCAAAACGTTTGAAACATATGGCTGCCAATTTTTTTACCATTGTAGTTCTACATATGTGCTCTTCTAGATTGACTGAAACAATATTTTCATTATCTCAGTATTAAGTGAGATTCGTTCGCGTAAATATGTCTATTGATAAAGTTCATTTACGGCATTGCATTCTATATGAATTCGAACAAGGTTACAGAAGCGTATAGAAATTTGGTGAACGTTTTTGGTGACGATACAGTTTCCGACAGAAC
>JAGDQP010023426.1:0-12144 GCA_022664845.1 Lepisma saccharinum
TAGTTCTTAGTCTTTTATGAAATCTAACCACAACAAATGCGGCATTGCGGTTTGTAGGCCTGAGTGTGGGTGGGGACTTCAAATCTCTGCTATGTTAAATAGGGGATGTAAAAAGAGCTTCGTACCCTTTTATGAAATCTCTAGCCTAGAAGTCATATATTCCTGTTTAAAATATCTTCGTAGCCATAGTTGGTAAAATGTGTAGACCATAGCCTCTGTAATCTCTGCTATGATAGATAGTGGTTGTGCACTAGGGGTTGTGATTCCTGTGTATCTGGTCTAATCTCTGCTATCGTGGCTAGGTAGTGTTTTTTTAGAGTTGAAAAAAATGTTCGTACCCTTTTATGGCATCTCGCACTCCTATGTAGGTTAGGTAATTTCTGCTATGGTGCTGTCCGGGGGTTGGAAAAAAGAGCTTCATATCCTCTGCTATGTTAAATAGGGGTTGAAAAATAGGTGCCGTAACCTTTTATGGTATCGTGCACTGGTGCTGTGCAGGGAATAAAAAAGAGCTTTGTACCCTCTCTGCTAGGGGTTGGGAAAATGTGTATGTAATCTCTGCTATGATAAACAGGGGTTGAAAAAAGGTGCTGTACCCTTTCATAGCCATGGAGGGCGTCCATGTTAAATAGGGGTTGAAAAAGGTACCGTAGCCTTTCACGAAGGGGATGAAAAAAGGGGCTGTAGCCTTTTATACATTGTAAACAAAAACGGCGACACAGCGTATCGTACAGCCCTGGAAAATCGACTCCTTGCTATCAGCAGGTATAAAAAAAATGTGCAATTTGCCACAAAGCGCTTTCAAGAGCCGGACATACTACTTATATATATCAACACAAAGAGCAATGGAGAGTTACATGCTAGCAATAACCAGGAGGGACAGGTGACAAATGAATGGATTCGCGCACAAAGTTAGATGTAATCAAGACTTCGAAGAAAATGAAGTGGCCGGTCCCATAGCTGGACGAACAGATGGAAGAGCGATGACAAATGCACTAGATTGGATTTCCCAGAGTAGAAACGACCGAGACGATGTCCAAATGCAAGACGGGTAGATGAAATCAAGCGTTTTTCAGGAACTACATGGATGAGGATAGCAGCGGACCGAGATATGTGGAAAGAATAGGGGAGGCTTTTATACAACAGTGGATAGAAAACGGCTGAATATGATGATGATAGTATAAAATAGAGTGATTTTTCATATCTAGATGAACCTGACCTATGCTAGGCTAACGCAATGTACCTTAATTTGTAAAATGTTGAAAATGCAGATATATATAAAAAAATAACAGAATCTGACTTTTATAACCTGACCTTGCCTAATGAGGAATAATACTGCGGCTGCCGCAGAGCCAATTAAGTTACCGTAAATTGTGATTTTGTGTTCTTGTAGTGTGGTCACACCAAGTTAAATCTGGCAACATAGTACTTCCAGTGCAAAAGAAAAATAAAAGAATGCTGAAGAGGCGAAGTTCGTGTATTTGTTATTGTTTTCATGTATTCTATATATTTAGTCTTTTTATTTCAACAGTGATCCGAAAACAGTGTTTGTAGTGTATATTGTGAGTTTGTTATAGATAGAAATATTTATTCATTATGATGGAGAACTCACAAAGACTTCAGATTGTGGCGGAAAATGTGCATAAAGTTTGTCGTTTCTGTTTGGAAGAGTTAGGTGACTCCGTGAAAGTAAACATATTTGGAGAACAGAACGACCGTATTGTTAAGAAAATAATGTCTTGTTTGTCATTGATAGTAAGTACTGAATTACAGTTAGAGTGTGCAGACGGGGTTTTACTTTATTTTAGGTTAGGTGATGTGTGTGGGTGTATGAATATTTAAAAGTCATAAATTTTCACGTCCAGTTCACTTGTTTTATGTTTTTACGTTAGGTTAGGTTGTGTGGGTGGGTGTATGAACGTTTAGAAAACATCAATTTTAATGAAATCATCATTTTTCACCTATTTCCCACTTACCTTGCTAATTCGGTTCTTTTGTCTCCAGGGGAAAATCGATTTACAAATTTCGATTTGTTGACCAATCTACAATTGTTTCATTTTAATTAGTTTTGTAAGACATTGCTTGTCTCGTTTAAAAAAACACCACAATATAACACTTTCCAGATATAAATGGGCGTGTTCAAAATATGTTCCCTTTGTTGCTGTCTTCCGGCAGTTGCACCTTTCACCATGTGATTTACCGGTACATCGAAAAGTATAAATTTCTCCACGTTTCTTTGCACTTATTTGTTTACCATTTTTTGTATTTATTATATTATGACTTTCACAAAGTGTAATAGTGTCAACTCATATCCAGGGCAACTTCCCTCTACAGCTGTAGCCATGTTCACAATATAAATGCTCGTTATTTTCCCACAATCCAATCATGCGGTAACCTTGCGCGAAGTAGTTCCCTCCACTTCCCAAATAGTTCCATGTTTATCACCTATTATATAATAAAATAAACTCAACTTCCGCTCTTCTTATATATTATCAACCACACAAAGAAGCAAATTATCCATTTCTTCCCTGTAAATTTTTCTAAATTTTACTTGAAACGGATGACTAACTTTGGAAGTTACCCCCCCCCCAAAAAAAAGGGGGCATTAATATAGTAGTGACACACCAATTTTAAAATCACTAAAACCAAACCAAAATCCCTTTTTCCTTTTTGGTAAATTATCTTAAATTACTGAACATATGAACGTGGAGGTTAGGTAAAGTTAGGTGCAGTCATGTATCTTTACAAAATATATTTTGACACATATGCACACTTACCTTCAACAAACAGGCGTGTTAACTCTCCCAATTTCCATTAGAAAGTCGTGTACAAATGTTTCGGGGCCTTTTCCTTTCCTTATATAAATACTCTGCTAAATAACCTTCAAAATGCATTTTCCCTAGTCATTTCCATACCATTCAATAACACTAACGCAAGAAATGTCATAATCATCACAAAGACACGCCATTTTAACACAGCCTTATCGCCTTCCACATGACAACAACTGTAACTCTACACAAAATAGTTCATTACGCCACAACATGCACCAGTGCATCCTAAAACATCTTCAAAACACACTAAAACTATATCATTATTCACTTCAAATGTTACCAACATCAGTATTTACCTCCCTAATACTCTCAAACATCACACAATTATCTCAATTCCTCCTGTAAATTTCTAAAAACCGGTGTGTCACTACTATAGTTAACCCAAAAAGGTCAGTAAAGGTTTCAAGGGGAAAACTATGTTAGCAGCGTATGTTAAAGTGTGGAAGCGATAAGGAAATCAAAGGTTTCCGAACATAGTTTTTTTCTTTATGGCCGCCAACTATTGAACCAGCGCAGTTACAAGGGTGTAGAACAAATTAATAAAAGAGCCCAATCCTTGAGAGTCAGTTCACTCGAAACTTGCCCGCTGGATGGTGGACTAGTAAGCTGGGGTTCACTTAACAGACGGTCCTCAAAAATGGAAAATCTACAAGTGGAATAGTGTATTCATGTGGATGTTAAGGTATTGTTTTTGGTAACTAGTTTCTGAGTGGCGGTAACAGGTTAACCAACGTGGCATTTGTTTTTCGCAAACCTAGTTCCGTAGTATACCTTACCTAACCTAAAATAACCCAATGTAGGCCAACTACATGAAAATTTGGTAAAAACTCTTTGAGGACCGTCTGCTAAAGTAGTGCCGTAACTTGTAATACGACGAAAATAATCATCTCGAAAACTACTAACCGATCAAAATGTCACGCTTTCCATAAAAATACACCAGTAACAGAAAACAATAATTACAGCTATAACAGTACAAAACTTACTATTTTAAAACTTATGGGGGTACTTCATTGCAATGCTCCCCTAATAAAAAGATATTAGACAAAACTTTAAAACAGACGACAATTACAGACTTGAATTCCAACTTGTCAAATTATGTCTACGAAGGGTAACATTCCTCTCATCATAAATTTATTTAACAATACTGAAGCAAACTAATCTAACCTTACGTTACCTGAAGCGGTGTATGTATGGCAAAAGCAGTATCAAGCCAGGCAGTTGTGAGAAGAAAGAGTTGAGAAAGCCATTGGTAGAACTAACATCTTCAGAAACACATCAGAAGCTGATTATAATTCACAGTAACTTCTTCAATATATAAAAATTGTTACACTCACCAAGCAAATTTACTAATTCCGTACACCAAAACGAGAAACGTCAAACGGACTGCAGCAGAATTTAAAAAAAAAAAAAAAAATCTGTCACATAACACTTGACAACAAATTAGCAGGCACAATACGGATTGAATGAAATGTCATGTGACTTCAGGAACCATTCACATTAAACCTTTCATAGATAAGAAACAGCTGCTAAGATCATAACAGCACGTTGGAATAAGGCGAAACTGTATTTGGAAACACGCATAAGTGATATTAAAGATACTATTATAAATTTAGGATAAAAATAAATTAATTATTTTGCATTAACTAACAAGCTGTGAATATTTCAAACGTAAGTTCTATATAAACCACGTAACTAACAAAAGACTGTTACTCCTGTATAAATCGAATGTAATCTTAATGTATAGAGAGAACGAAGAAGAGAGTGTGAATAATAAAACGAAGAGAAAAATATATTTTAATAGACGTACCAGTAGTCTAGAGTACTTGCTGAAAGGTTGGTTCGAGTTTTAAAAATATCTCTGTACTCTTATATGTAGGTGGACCAGTTATCTACACCCTTCACCAGCGCAAGCGAGGTCATTCAACTAAACTATATCCAGAGGAAGTTTAAAAAAAGGCTCACTCAAATTTTCTGCCGTGGAATCTCAAATGGTCCTCTTACTTTTCCATAATTTCCATGCAACAACAGTACTGACATTGCACCTTACCTGGAAAATCTTAAATTGTGAGCAACAGTGCGCAAGAAGTCTTCAAGAGATGTTTTCCCATCAATGTAATCTAGGCACAAATTCCTCAACCTGTTCTGCAAATCAACATACACTCGCTTTGTCTTCTTTTTCGGTACTTGCCCTCTTTCATACTGCAAGATGACTGTCTCCACTGCCGCGCAGTCCTGTTGCAGGCACTCCACTAACTTCCAAATTGTTGGATGGTTGTACCCAATAAGACTGGAACACTTATTGTTCCAACCCTCGCATAAATTATTAGTACGTGGGTTGTCCCCAAGGGTAGCCTGATGTACATTCCAATTTTGGGGAGGAAACCGTGGAGGAATGCGTCTTACTCTCAGAGTTTTTTCCCCTCCCACCCTGCGATTTTCCACCTGCCATTTTTTCCACCTGCCATTTTCCCCCTGCCATATTTTCCCCTGCCATTTTTACCTAGATTCCTCCCAGATACATAGTTTTCCACGAAGTTTGTGTCAAATGAAAGACGCCTCTCTTTGTACCCCTTATTCTTGTCAGTGCAGATCCATGTAACCCAGTTTTCAAGCCAATCCCTTTTCTTTACTTTGACGCAAGGCCACGTGATGGACCCATGCCACGATAGTGGTGGCTAATTGAGGAGTGTATTTCCAAAACATGCTAAATCCGTTTTGTTGAATTTTAGAGGAAAGGCCAAAAACGCTATCATTATCCATAAGTCCATATATAAACGTCATATTTGACACTTTATTTAGCATCAGAATTTGTGTACTTCGACATAAAATAATTGTGTTAACTAATGCAGGAGGTTTCGTAATTTACATCCAACTCAGAATCTGAAATTTTTGGATTTTGCGTGTTTTGGAAATATACTCCACAATTGTCCGGGTTGATCAATTTTGGTGGCTGATTGACCGTACCTCGCAAAAATCACGGACGGGATGTAGAGCAAGCTAAACCGGGTTAGCTAACGTCAGATTCGATTATAATTGTTCTTTTTCATTATACGTTATGCGCGTAACTTTTAACACTCACTCCATGTGCTCGCCTTAACGCAGAAGCAGCAAAGTAGTACCACGTACTTTTGGCTCTTACACTTATTTCACTATTCCATAACTCGAAATTTCGCTATACTTTGCGTTAGAACATTTTCAGGTTGCCCATTTCCACAATGGGAATGGAAATGTTGCATATTCCACCGTAAATTTTACATTTTTTGGCGGTCATAACGTAAAGTTAACCCCGTGAAATTTGAAGCAACATACGTGGTGTTTATAACCAAATGTATATATAAGAATACGCCATTAGTATTCATCCTCATGATGACATGTCTATGTGTTGATCGAAACGGAGTTTATATTGGTAAACGTTACTTTTTTTTAACATATTTTTCGTTGCTGACTTTCGCTAGGTGTTTATAGAAGTGGTTGTGTAAATTATTTGGGAGGGAATGTTTGGTATAAATATTGCTCAAATGGTGGCTGACTTAAGCAGAAATTTATCCCTCACCGAGATAAAACAGAAAAGTGATGGGGAAGGTCCTTACGTAAGGTGCACCCCAGCATTCACCTAGTAAAATTGAGGCGAAAACCGTTGTCAGGATGGTAGACGGCGAGGTTCGAACTATCGTTACTAAGCATTGCCGAACCGAAGTCTTGCGTCGTTTTCGTCTGGACCACGGGAAATGGGTTAACATCGCGTGCGCATCAAGGCTATACTTCTGTTTAATAGCTTCTGCGATAGGGTCATTTCACGTCATTTCAACACACCTTTTCTACCTCACTCTCCCCGATTGCAATGATTTTTGGTACGTAAGTTGTACCTGTGGAGCATATGAAAAATCCAAAATTTTAGATTTATCGAGCCGCTAGTTTTCGTAATATAAATTATTGAAAATTCGAAAAATTGCCAAATTTTGACACACCCTCGTACATAATTCACTGGGAATCGGATCTAAAATCACATTGGAAGAGCATTTGGAGAACTGTCTGAACAGCATCTTAAAATTGATGTAATTTTTCTAAAAACATGCTGAATTTGTATTCTTCGTATCAGCTGATCTAATGACGATCCCAAAATGAAACTTAGGGAGATGTAAGAGGATTGTATATTAAAGTAATTTTGTGAATTTTTTAAAATTTTTAAAGTTGGAGTTTTTAGAGAAATCAAAATTTTTAAATATTGAGAATTTTTGAAAAATACTTTTAAAAAAAGTTCTATGGAGCTATATATCGTATGAGAGCATATTTCAGTAACTTTAAAATGGGAGAAAGATAAGCTCTCTAGGGCAAAGGGTTACAGAGATAGAGCCATTTTTGTGTACGAGGGTGTGTCAAAATTTGGCAATGTTTCGAATTTTCAATAATTTATATTTCAGAAACTAACGACTCGATAAATCTAAAAAAATTAACTTTTAATATGCTTCAAAGATAAAACTCATGTACCAAAAATCATTGAAATCTGAGATGGTGAAGCAGTTTTTTTTTAATTATTATTATTATTATTGTGTTGATTTGACGTGGAAAGTTCTATCTAGAACTCTGGAAACACCTCAATCAGCATGAAACGTAGTGCTTGCAAAATTACTAAAATTGGACGTGATGTGAAATTCTGATGTCATTCACGAGTAGTTACAGAAAATCAGTGCTCAGACGTTGATCTAATGCAGTTCAAATGACATTTCTATTGGTTTACTGGTTCGCAGAGCACCGAATCTATTGCAAAATGGGTGATGTGAATCAAAGGGCACAAAGTAGATAGTGTACCTTTCCACTCGTATTCCCTCGTGAATTTGCATGAGAGTCTAGAGTCTACGCATCCGATAGTATGAAACTAAGAATGGTTCAAATATATGAACGCTATATAACAGAAATAGGTTTAATATGGAATTATGGAACTAGCCCCGCCAAGCCAGAAGTTGGAAATTTCGAATTTTATTTATGGTCTTTTGGCATCTAAGGCTCAGACTGGGAAAGGATGAATGAAGGTGTCGGCCAGTGCCTGAATTGAAGTGAAGGTACCACCCTGCCCTTGCCTGGTGTGACTGAGGAAAAACCTTAGTCAGGTCAGCCACTGGGATTGAACCCAAAATCTCATGCATGCTAAGCGAACAGAGCGTACCACTAACCCACGGCCGCTCGATGCCAGAACTGGGATGGTAAGGTAGCTAATTAAACAGGCTTTTTTTCTGTAGAATGGAACACAGCTCTCTCTTCCCCCCCGTTCGCACACCCTCAAAGTATACGCGCTGTCTTAAACCTTGTAAACGAAAAAAAAAAGAATGTCTCGTTTGATTAACTTCCTAGCTCGCGTGATGCCTTACAAAGCCTTCACCAACTACAGGGTCACTTTATATTAGGCCTCCTTCTGTTATATAGCGTTCACTGTATTTCATTATTTCAGAAGCGCAGACTGTCAAACCTTACGTAAACTTATGGAGGAAGGCTGCGGTGAGCGCGATTCGATCCCGCACTACATACCACGAAGCCAGCGATTGTAATCACTGGATCCACGTTGCAATTTACCTTTTTTGCTCACCATCTGAACACCCAATGGCTCTTTACACTAGCATTCAAATATTGTGTTACTTGTATAATATGAAGGTGTCACACGAAATCTTCTTTTATTTCCACTTAATTTATATTTCGAAAGTCTCCGTTTCTGTGTGGGAATATATTCTAATAGCACTCAAGTCATACTGAAATTTTCACTGTTCGTTGGACTTCGTATTGCCGCAGTGTTGATCAAATGGCGGCCGCTACACCGTGATTCAGTATTTTGAGTACTTGAGAGTGGTGCCTATATATATACAAATCATTGCGTATATTTTGCAAAATGTACGTTCTATCTTTTCCTCTCTTGTGTTGCCTAAGGTGCAAGGTTGATTGATTTAAATAGAATTGATTCTTTTTAATCAAAATTAATTTATAGTATTTCTAATCATTCTGTTTGGTTCGAAATATTATGTAAGCTTGTAATAATTCTTTTACTCCTTACGTGATTATAGGCAATCCTGAAGTTGGAAAAAATATTTTAGGCGAATCTGCAATTATACACCCATACATTCATAAAAAGGCATTTTTATTTAATTTTATAATAGCAGGGGCTAAAATACGCGTAACCAATAGCAAATTAAATACTTAAGAATGGTCGCTAGTTGGGAATTATGATTTAAAAAATAAATATATTATATGGTTATGTAAATGGTCACGACAAGAATACAAGATCATGATACTAGTAAAAGTTCAGATTAAACTTACTGTAAAAATATATTTCGAAAACACTTTCAAGATTTATTGAGTTTGCACCTCCGTGAATTTATGCCGGCGTGTTCCGGCCCAACTTCACTGAGTATAATTGGAAGCTCCTAGTGATGTTAATCCAAGCCAAAGTGATGGACAAAGAATTTTAACCAACTTTTTGATTGGTACATTTCATATTACGTGTGAAATTTTAGAGAACGTAGCAACCCAACTCACAATATAAGTTGACAGTTTGTACTACAAATTTGTGTGTTATGGTAATACGTATGAGAACAAGATAGAAACAGACAATCCCGTTTTTGTGTACAGAAGAAAAAATGTTGTTAACATTACTTACTTATAACTCAAAATGTATTAGTATTAAACTATTCCTTTCTAAATTGCTCAGAAACAATTTATGCTGAATGAATGTATAAAGTTTAGCTGTATGCTGAAGAATGAAAATGCAAAGCTTCATACCCACTATTGATTTTATTATATTAAATATCTGATTGATTTTAATTTTATTTATGACCTTTAACCAACTTTGACTGAGGCCGAATGTATAATAATGGCGCAATTGATGGAATGAAGTGGAAAGAAACGGGACCACTGAGCCACCGCGGCCCCAAAATAACTCTAGTATTCCCAAACTGATAATACAATTTTGAGGGCTGGAAACTCTCACTGAAATGAATTATAATATAACGAGGACGTGCTCCACCGGTAGCTCACTGTCAGATTTATCAATATACGTCGTTGTACTACCTGTGGCGCACAGCTAGCTACATGGTTTGTGATATTGTTTTCAATGTAGTGTGGCTCCGATTTAGACAACAAAATTCCGTGTACGTTTTTTTTGAAGGTTAATATATATTGTGCACCATCAGTGGCGCACGTCATGATTTTTTAAATTTGTAATTGTTTGTAAGAAACAAACCTACCATAAGGCATGAATTTTTACCCATAGACACGTCGCATTCAACTGCCCTAAGAAAACCCGCTGATTAAAAGTCAGGTATTACGTCTGGAAAGAGTATCGCCGTGTGTAGATCCGACAACATTCGGAATGACGGTGAGAAAATTTATTCATACGATACCTGATCTGTCATTGTAACAAATGTATAGATGAGTTCGTTATATACCACTACAATCAGTAAGTTCAAAGATGTTTAGGATGTTTTTAAGTATACACCTTTCAAACGCAGCTATTATTTAATAACACGAGTGTCCTGATTCATCCTGCATACTCCGCTGACCTCACCCCCTTGGGATTTTATCTGTTTCGACTGTTTTTTTTTTCTGCCTGGAATACATTTGTGATCGGAGGAGGCACCGCAGCGACGAAGATCCTGCGATCAATTCCAGCAGTTACAGCGACACTGACAGCACTGCCTTGAGGCTCAGGGATATTATATTACTTTGATAATATGTGCAGAAGGGGAATACGATATTAGGTACGTGTTCAAAAAATAAATAAATAAAAAAAAAAAGTCCAGTTTTAGAACTTATTGAGTCTACAGATATGAACACTGTTAATAAGATGCACTTGTTGTGTTTATTAATATATAAAGATAAAAAATGTGTTATTTGTAAGAACATATGTAGTTACCGCATTTTCCATTACATTAAAGTCGGACGCATTGAATATATAGACAACTTTCTACAAACTATGGCGTATGAATCTCCATTCTTTCACAGTTCGTATTGTAGTTTAGGGGTATCCTGTATCTTGATCGTCTGTTAGGTGATCTGCGATTCCAAAAACTTTGAGGGTCCCTGCTGTAGAGAAGTATTGGAACAGACTTAGTTTGATAAGTGTATCGTACAGACGGCTCTGAATGAACCCTGTATTAGCGAAGCACTATCGCTGTCCAAATGCTTTAAATTGAATTTTACATTGATAGTCGAGTGCCGTTAATAACATGAGTTTATTTGTACCGTACGAGATATCCTAATGATCTAAAAATGGATTGTGTCTATTGTTTCAGGTGACTATACAAGATGAACTTCCCAACGCCATTTGTGTGTCGTGTGCAAACAAATTGGATAGTTTCGATGAATTCCGAGAGATGTGCCAGAAGTCAGAAAACTACCTGCTGAGGGTAGTCACTACAAGACTTTCATCCAGACCTTTTCCCGGGACACAGGTAAGTACTGTCGTAAAAGTTGTCGTTACAAAATTCGTAGCTTTAATAGGCTGTCTTCAGTTCGTTCGTGGAAAGCCCTAATTTATTTGTAGTATTCATCAACGGTAGCGCTGCTAATGGGCTCTAAGGTGGAACCCTAAGTGAGTACATTCACGAGTATTAGTAGAACGTGATAACTGGTTTGAAAATAATAGTTAGATCTCATTTCACCTCAAGTGAAGCGAAAAACCCGATTTTTACCCCGTAGGCCTATTTGTTGATTATTTTTAAAGTATTAAATTTATTTCCCAACATTTTCTCCTTTCTGTAATTGCTTACGTCTTTCACAAATATGCCTTTTTGCCAGATGCGAATACTCCAACAAACTTTAGTTTGTTTAATAACAGTCAGTAAAATATTTACTATATAATCAGCTGAAAAGGCTAATTATAACTAACAAAACAAAAACGAAGATATTTTGATACACTAATATCCAGCTGCATAAAACACTTTTGATCCGTAGATCAGGATTAGGCAGGGATTAATCTAAGATAATGTGAATTTACTGTTGCACGAAGTTATATCCCAAATGAAGCCAGGATTAAACAAGAGATTTCGTAAATCTGCTAAGCTGTAGGATTAAACCTCGATCAATAGAACTAAACTCCCTTAACTCTTAAGTTTGAAGGCAGAAAAGAAGAAAAAAGAACAATCAATGTTCATGCGTCAGTTATTATTGTGCATAGCTTAAGTTCATTACCTTGCGTACATATGAAAGTAATTAAAGAGAACAGACTTCAGTTCTGAATTTCGTAACCCAAAATTACGACATCAATTCCGAAATTTTAAGATGGCGTAGCCTAAATCTGCGATGATTTTTCAAACTGCAGAAATTTTGG
>JAGDQP010023426.1:12154-29186 GCA_022664845.1 Lepisma saccharinum
TTAGGTTTCAACTTTGCAATTGCCAGATATAAAGTTCCACGAAAATCACATTTAATTTTATTCAGATTGAAGCCGTATCTAGTGGTGAGTGACATACGTGCATAGTTGAATCTTTTAACAATAGGCAAACTAATAATGGATGTCAGCCTTGTGCTAGCTAAACTGATTCTCGTCGAATCACTGGGACAATAAAATCGAATTTGAATTTAATTTAATTTTAAGACCTTTAGGTAACTATGGCTCAGGCCTAAATAGGTGATGATGGGATGATTGATAGAATGAAGAAATTAGGAGAAAACGGGAGAACCCGAGAAATCCCCCACACGCGGTGTTTGTCCACCATAAAACCTATATGGCACAGGCAGGGTTTGAACTGACGATCCCAAGTGCTAGAGGTGAGCGCTCTAACCGTTGATCCACCGCGGGCGCATCGATTTTCAAGTTTACATTGACTTCACAAGAAAACAAACATAATATAAATAAAAAAAGTGTAATGTTTATATAAGAATCGATGTGTTTAATGTATAAGTAATGATCAATATGTTTAGTGTATAAGGATCGATTTATTACATCCATTACTCTGTATAATAAAACTGAAAAAAAATGAAACAAAAAAGATGATGATAATAATAATAATAAGAAGAAAAATAAGAAACGATAGTATGAAGGAGGAAAAAATAATAGTGACCACTGATTTGTATCGTGGCCATCCTGACTTCAACATGGCATAGTTGTCAAACACCAGATTTAGTAAAGCTTCTGGGCATTTAGGTAATGTTCTATGTCAAGGCCTGTAGATGTCGAGAGAAAACATGAGCGGATGTTACAGCGTTGAGAACTGTGAGTACACGTGTGTGAGGTGGGTTAATGTGAATCCATATACCAGACCTGATATGATTAACTAACTCGATGGCTTACGGAACTCACAACTTCATCGCCGCAGTAACAAACGTTCGCCATTCGATTATATCCTGGGCAATATCAGGCCTATTTCCATCATGAATATCAATCAACCTCTCGAAGATCTCTTGTATTGTTTTCCCAGCGACGTGTCGGTCTTGTCAATCTCCTGTTTCCCTCCGGCTTACCAAACGCGATGGCATATAAGCTTCGCTTTTCGCTCATCCGAGCTACATGGCCTCCCCATCTTATCCGTCGTGATTTCATTATTCTTATAATATTGTTGGTCTGTCGGTAACAACAATGATATCGTTATAGCTTGGTATTCCTGAATAAATTGAATTTTAAAACATTACGCATAATTTGTTATTAAAAATAGTCAGGAAGGAGGGAAGAAGAATCTTGTAACGTACGTATTTGGTCCAAGTTATTTGGAAAGTATAAAAATAAAGATACATGATTTGAAAAATGTGCCTTAATACACTGTTACTGTACACGTGCTAATTACATGTCAAATGGTTTTGTATAAATTTTTACATTGTCTGAAATGTATTTTAGCTTCTAATAAAATACTAGCAGTTAGTTTCAAGATTTCTTCGACTCTCGAGACATTTTAATTTCAAGATTCATTTTACTGTATTTCTCTAGAGGCATGTAATAAAATGTGTTTCTGTGGATAACAGGGATTAAAGAAACTATTATTTATCCATTTAAGTCGAAATTTTGAAGAAACACAAACATTCCCCCCCCCCCCTCCAAAAAAAAAAGCCGTGGAAGAAATCATATATTTTTTATTTATTTTTTTTTAAGGCCTGGCGCCTCTATATAGAAGTGCTTTCAGAATTGTTGGGCCACCCGGTAGTGTTTGCGCGGTAAGACTTCTTTTTTCTCTTCTAAAAAAATTATCTTTGAAAATTCTGGATGATGATATATATGTTGGTGTAATGGAATGGATTTTCCTTAATTTGTTGACTGTTTTGTATATTTTATGAGGAAATATATTTCATTATATCCGTTTGACAAAAATATTAGATTCATTTAAATTTGTTTGTTTTCAGCCTGGTAAGGATGATGAAATAGCTGATATCATCACTGGAGATGTGGGTTCTCCGAAGGATCTACAAGAAGTGTTTGTGAAATCAGAACCATATGATCTGGAACAGTCAGAAATTACTTCTAGTAATGCAGATACAATACAAGCCAATAGAGATACATCGGACGGTACTGCAGAACCTTTAGATCCTCTAATTACATGTCAAACGGTTTCTTATCCAAAGCCACGTAGCAAGAAAAAGACGGTCGCAGAACGTGATAAGTCGATTAGTGAAGGTGCACCAGAAGTGTCTAGTGGCGATTCTAGGTCAGGTGCGCTCCATATTCCTGGCCCTTGTAGTACTGAAAGTGATGTAACGGATAATGATTTAGTGGAAGCAAAGTTTACTCCCGATATAATCATGGGACCAAATTCGGAAGAAGCAGTTGATATGCTTCAGGAAGACGAAAAAGTGATTCCATTTTTTGACGTTTCTTGTGATGATGGTAGTGGTGATTACGATGAATTCGGTGTTACATCAACAAATATGCCGAGCACCTCGAACAGTTTTCCAAGTGGTTCTGACGTCACGAGCCGAATTGGGGCTGCCGAAATGCCAGGGACTTCCGGCAAAAGGTGAGTGTACAGTATTTGTTTTTTTCTTTGGTGATACCTTGTTGCAGATCACATTGTGCTCTTCGTTATTACTGAACCGTAACGTGTTAAATGTCACAATTCATGGATTGTTTCGGGAGTTTCTGGATGAACAGGTGCTCTAGTATGGCTTTTTCTTTAGCGGTTGCCATCATGCTTGTAATGGCGAAAACAAGAGGGGCGGGAGTGTGGAATATCACTGCTGTATATTAACCATTTTATTTTTTGTATGGGAAATGTAACTGTTGATGCAGTTATCGCTTTTAGTAGATCTGTCTTACGAGAGGTTTCAACTTAACCCATCAGTCTTCTGTAGCTTAGTCCGATTTTCATACAGTCAAGCCTTTTCCTTCTATGATTCTTCTGTGCATCTTTCTTCTATTCCTTCTTCTGACTTGGATGCAGTAAAGCATTCCAACCTTTCTTGTTCCACTTTTCATTCTATGATTCTTCTCTGGATCTTTCTTCTATGACAATCTTTCCACACATCTTTTTTTTCTTCTACAGCTTCTTCCAATTGTGATGCAGTCAAGCATTTCAATCTGTCTTGCTCCATTTTTTCTTGTATGCTTTTTCTTTGTTCTTTCTTTTATTGCTTGTTCCGATTTCATGCAGTCAAGCATTTCAACCTTTCTTGTTCCACTTTTCCTTCTATGATTCTTTTCTGGATCTTTCTTGTAAGATGATTTTTTATGCATTTTCTCTTCTGTAGCTTCTTCCGATTTTCTTGGAGTCAAACATTCCAATCTTTCTTGTTCCACTTTTCCTTCTATGATTTTTCTCTGCACGCCATTTCTGCGTAAGACATGTCTACCACCCAAGATCTTTTCCATTTTCTTATTTACCCTACCAATTTCTTACTTCTTCTCACATCGTCAGTACTTCTTTCCAATGTTATTTAAAATCGGATTTTTATTCCATAATTTAAACAAAAGTTAATTTTATTTAAAACAGAAGTGAAATGCAGTATTTCTAATTTTTCTGTGATACGAATTAAAGGCAAAATCGAAATTCATCTTTTAGTGATTATGTGATGATACGTCTTAGTAAATCCAAACCTATTGCTAATCTAGTTTGGTGTATAACTTTCAATGTGAAAAGGGGTCTTCGGGCTGTGTTTAAAGATATTGGAAATAAATAGTAACATACGTACCTCTTCCGATACCTATTGAATTTCCGCTCCTACTTTACAAGAGTTTTCTCCGTTTTCGTTTACTTAAAAAAGCCTAAAACAATCAGGCGAAAAGTCGTCTTTAATAAATTTTCGTATTGTAGTAGTAGTAGTATTAGTAAAAAGAAAAAAAAATCTTTCAAGCGTTTCTTCAGTCGCACAAGCAGTTCTTGCATTTCTATCTCGCATATATTTCGCAGGAAATTCTTTACCGCTTGCAGTTCTAATGCAGACCAAATTAAATAATACATTTTATTCATTGGTCCAACAATTGTATTTGCACTGACTTTTCTTCGATAACACGGAGACTCACTCACTGTTTGCTAACATACGTACTGTGTCAACCTATGCAGAAGGTAAGAAGATTGTGTTATTAGAAAACGCATCTACATAAATATCGGGGAATTCGCTGAACAAATTTAAATATTGTTGCTTTTTCGTGAATGGCTTTATTGTGGAGTTTTACACTAAACTGTTTTTGTACAAAGAAATAACACAAGCAATTTAATTAAAAAATCAACGAAAATTATTTTAAAAATTTATTTCTTTCCATCCCGTTTCTTCTTGTTTTAATCTATGAGTCAGTTCTGCCTCGATTATGTTCCTCCACAGCCACATTTCAAAGTCTTCCAGTATCTTTGCTTTTCTTTCTGATTATCTGTGTTTCGCTGCCATACAACACTGCACTCCATTTCTCAGATCAATTGATATGCTTTTTGCTGTCGGCAGTATTTATTTTTTCATAATCTCTCGTAACCATACATAGTCTATATTGTATTTCCTTTGTGCATTGCAGGTCAGCTAACTTCCCTGATACTTAATTGATTTTACTTGCACTACGGTCTGTGCTTCCAAAGATACGTTGATCAAGCCTTTATTCGTAGTAAGTCTCATCTCTAGAGCAACCAAGTTTTAAAAGCATAACGTCAGATTAGACATGTTCATACCTTTAAAGGCATGTGGATTGGCCTAGACCTGAAAATGAAAATTTTAAAGCATAAACCAAAATGTCGAAGATTTGACGAGTTGTTAGAATAAAAAGAAAATTACCTGTGCAACATAATCTGCACTTAATCCAAGTAGTTCAATATAAACCAAGTTTCCTGTTACCCTCCAGTACTGTCAATTTTGGTAAGTTTTTGGACATAAAGTCACATAATCATGCCAAAATTGACAGCACACTCAAACCAGGGATGTATAACTTCAATACAGATTTTGTGTCCATTTGTTACCGTCTGGTCTTAAATTTTAAATATATAAATTGTATATGAGGTTAAAGACAGAAGAAACAAACTAAGTAAATGGTTTTATAGACGAAACCAGAGCGCCTCCGTATAATATCAAATATTCTTTTAAGAACTATCGCAGGAAATAGTCATAGTTTTCCCCACTGTTTTAGGCGATCAGGAATCTAAAGTCCTATGCATCTTCTCAATCTGAGTTATATTAATGAAATCTATGGGGTGGTTCAGCTGGAGAACGATAAGCGATTGAAACAGATCTACAATCTTTAGATTCAAAGTCATACTTTTCTCGACCTTTATGACCACGAGGAATTCAACGGTATATGTCTGACTTGTAGTTACTGAGATCTAGGGGGAGGGTGGGTACAGACGAAGAATATTAAGCGATTGTAAAGGACCTGACACCTTTAGAATCAAAGTCGTAGTTTTCCCCACCATTCCAAACCACAAGGAATCCAACAGTGTACAGCCCAGCTCTGTCTAGTAGTAGTTAATGAGATCTAGTGAGGATACAGATGGACAGATACGGTAAACTGTATGGCTTCGCCGTATTTATACGGGTGCGCTAAAAAGGATACTTACACCATATTGTAGACAAATTTCGGTCTGTATGAGATATTTCTCAAGGAGGTTGATACACATGATGTACAATTTGATTGATTGAATTGTTATGAATGTCCTAAACGATCTGGTAAGATACTAAGGACGGGACCTACAGTTTTACGTGAGCTCCGAACCACTTGTGTCCCCACCGGGAATCGAACTCGAGATCCCTTGATTACAAGGCAGCGAGCGTTACCACTCACCCACCGAGGGCACATGACGTATACATACGAATTCAAATGAATGGAGGGATGGTGGTGCCACGTAGCACACGACGCATCAAGTTTGGAAAAAATGATTTGACCATTACGTGTAAGTTCGTATTGATTGGATCCTGTCTGGTTGTGTATAAGAATCGTGTAAGGTTCAGAACGATTCCTCGTGAAACTTGCACGTAGGGTCAGTGGGGCCGGGGTTATTATGAGATAGGATGTAAAAGTTTTGCTGTAACTTTTCACTGGATACAGCTACACCGACCAAAAGATATCGTAAAGAAGGGAATCATATGAGGTGTTACATTGTATATGAGAAAGTTGCCGGGTGTCTTTAGTCTTAAGTTTTTTTTTCTGTTCGTGGGGGAATAGTATCAGACTAGCCCCGTGATTGCGGCTGTTGTGATACGTGAGGTTTTGGAAAGCAGCGACAGTACATGTAAAGAGTTCGTGGCCTCGTGGGGTTACAGTGAGACAGCTATGGCCCTTGTGAGTCACCTGTAAACATTTAACCTAATTCCAGGAATTAGCACCCACGTTATGATGTCAAATGTTATAGCAGTTGAAATTAAAGAAAAAGTTTATTTAAGGAACATAACGGTATACGATGGTGAAAACTTACAATTCTGGCTTAGAGATTTGTGTTACACATTGTTCTAACAACGACGAAAATAGTATCTTCGTTTGAACCGGAGATATGATAAAAAAAAGTTAAAAAATATTTCGTGTTGTTACTTGTAAATAGCTACGGTACTTAAATATACCAAATGAACTAACGAAACAAACTAAACAGAGGAAGAGTAGTGATTAAATAGACAAATTATTGTTCTAGAGGCATTATAAGAGTTCATTTTTACATAGTGAACCTAATTATAGGTTTCATTGTGGTTTAACACTTCTTTTTATATTAATTTATTGACACCATTAGGAATGCATTAATTCTAAAAACGTTTTTTTGTGTCCTTAAAGACTTACAATGACTTAGAACCATATTCTGTACTTCTGGCACATCAGAATACACTCAGCACTCTTAGTTTATCTAAAGAAATACAGACTGTTTAATAATTCGTGTAACTGAGAAACAGATCTGTAAAAATGAAAGTTTTCAAGATATTTCCATGAAATTGTGCATAGTTGCTCACAAAACCCTGAAGTTTTGACAGTGTGAAAATAATTGTCCTAAACTAAAACCTCCTTTTGTGAGTTTAAACTCAAAAGTGAACCTCGCTTATGGGAAAATCAATGTTAATTCAGAGGATCAATTTTCCTTGTCTAGTTTTATAAATTACCAAGAAATTAAATCAGACGATGGTTTCTGTTTTAAAATATTGCGAATCGAGCTCGTGGCATGCTACAATATTTTATAGACATAATTCACCGTCTGACTTAATTTCTTGGTAATTAATAAAATTAGACAAGAAAAATTGGTCCTCTGAATTAACATTGATTTTCCTATAGGCGACGTTCACTTTTGAGTTTTAATCCTCAAAAACGGGGTTAAAATTGTTTAGGAAAATATTTTTTACAGTGTCAAAACTTCAGGGTTTTGTTAGCAACTGTAGATAATTACATGAGAATATATTGAATACTTTCGTTTTTTCAATCTGTTTCTCAGTTACACGAATTAATAAACAGACTGTATGTCATAATAAAACAAAACACTTCTGCCAAGTTTGTGGCCGTTTAATATTATAGCCCTACGCACCATTTTAGCCCCACAGTGGATCTTAAAACGCACTGTTCATTTATAGTTTTATATCTTAATACGGAGTCGAATATTTTCAGAGCAAATATACAGTAATGAACTGTATGGAATACTTAACCTGTAATGCAAAGGGCATATTCCTTGGTGCAGGCAAAAGAGAGTGATACTGAAAGGTTTGGGAGCTAAGGTAAAAGTTTTTTCGTCAATAAATGGATGTTTTCAAACAACTATTTTGTTTTTTTCATGGAAAACTTATTTTCAGTGTAACAATAAATATTGTCAATGTTTCATAATTATAGCTTCTAAAACTTTTTTTTTTTAATTTACTTACTACTCATTTAAACATTACTTTTTCTGATGTATAAGAATAGCCACACATTTTTGCTGCCTCACAATATCCCCACAAAACCCTAATACGTTAGTCAGTTGTTTCAAACGTGGCACCATATTGCTCCGCTCATTTGTAGTTGTACACAAGTTCTTCATCTGAAGATTTCATGCAGATCAAAATACAGTTATTACATCTGTGTATTGTTTGTGGGTTTACAATATCGTGTAAGTATCCATTCCTTTTGTAACTGTCTCCGTGTGAAAGCCAGTGAGCTGGGAAAAATATACAGCTCAGTCACAGATGAGCCATGCATCGTTGGATTTCTATTGATCTTAAAGGGTGGGGAAAACTGACTGTAAAACTAGCAGATACTTTGAAATTGCTTAGTATTCTCCATTTGTATCCCCTTCCTCCCGGATCTCAGTAACTACTAAGTCATAACTACAAGTAAGACAGAGGTGAATCATACATCGTTGGATTCCTCATGGTTCGAAAGGGTAAGGAAGACTATAACTCACTTTTTGTATGGTTCTTAAAGGAACGTTTTATGTTATACGCGGCTGCTTTGGTCGTGTGTATAAGGAAGTGAGGACTGTGGAAGCTAAAGAAAATAAAAATGAATATGTCTATATATGCCAGGTGTATAAGCTTAAATCCGCTGTTTTGTAGTCAGCAAAACACATGGTGTGTTCGTAGAAAGCACAAAGAAAGTTATTCGAAGTACTTTCTCTCGCTAGCTATACATTTTGCCCACATCTCGGGCAATTTGTGGATACCCCGCCAAAAGAAAGTCCTGCTCTTTCGAGGCAAACCAATCATCAAGCCATTTTCGGACGTGTGCATACGAATCGAAGTGCTACTCAGCGAGGGCGTGGCCCATCGACGCAAACAGATGATAGTCTGTAGAGGCCAGGTGTGGTTAATAAGCGGGATGGGGTAGCACCTCCCACTTAAGTGTCTCCAAGTAGTTTTGGACCACTTTTGACGTGTGCGATGGGGCGTTGTCGTGGAGGAATATCAGCTTGTCATGTCTTTGTTGATACTCCGGCCTTTTTTCACACAGCGCATGGTGCACGTTGATCAGTTGTTGGTGGTAGCGGTGGGCATTGACAGTTTGACCCGGTTGTAACAGCTCAAAGTAGACGATACCTGTTGATCCCACCAAACACACAGCATCGTCTTCCGTCCGAAGCAATTTGGTCTCGAGGAAGATGTTGATGGTTGGCCGGGATCAACCCACTATTTCTGGCTTTTCGAATTCGCGAAATATATCCACTTTTCATCGCCCGTCACAATCCGATGCAGAAGCGACTTTCTTCTTTGTCTGACGAGCAAAATTTCGCATGTGTGTTGGCGTCTCTCCAGCTGTCGATCGGTCAGTTCATGCGGCACCCATTTCCCGATCTTCTGAACCTTTCCCATGGCACGTACACGCATGGAAATGGCTGCTTGAGTAACGCCCAATTGCTCTGCAAATATTTGTTGAGATTGGGTATCGTCCTCGTCCAACAGCGCCAGCAATTGATAGTCCTCCAACTTCCTCGGCCGATTTTCACGCTTCTTGTCACTCAGGTCAAAATTGCCGTCTTTGAACCGACGAAACTAATCTCGGCACGTTGTTTCCGATAAAGCACTGTCACCATAGGCCTCCACAAGCATTCGATGTGCGTCGGCAGCCGATTTCTTCAAATGGAAGCAGAAAAGCAGAGCTTCCCGCATATGCTCTTTTTCTGGCACAAAACTAGCCATGCTTACCAACGGAACACTGTGTGTTGTTGTCTGCAGCAGCGGCCGTCCTATTTGGATAGTCTTTGTGGTCTGCTACCTTTTAACTCGGTGATGCCGTTTCAGCGACAACTCAACCACTTTCTTAGCCCTAGTAGTTCCTAAGTTGAAAGTTATTGGTGGAAATGGGTTCTCCGTGCAATCTTTGGATAAAGTGTTTGTAGTTCTTCTCAGCACTGTCCAAATATTTACCGATAAGGTGACAGCGGTATGCACGGTTGATGTGTATTGAGGTAGTAATTACTGGAATAGAGATATTGCATGTTGTTCGTAGGTTTAATGTGCAATCCAGAATTAGGTCGATTGTTCTTGAGCCAGACATGCACATTTAAGCATTGTATGAATTTACGAGAGTTATGAATTCGTGGGGAAAGGTTGAGTTGAGATTTTTCAGGAATGTTTCAAGTGACCCTTGGCTGTAAATTCCAGGTTAAGAATATGTCGCGAAGGCACAGTCCTTTCGTAAATGTACGAATGTGTATTATTTATTCTGTCGGCACAGATATATGATCTGCAGCAAGGTATTGTTATTTTCCAGAGACTAGGAAAAAATCTAGACGTAATTTCAAAATTTTCGTAACGACATCTGAGGAACTAGGACCAAGTATGTTGAATCAACTGTCAGATTTCGGCAATTAAATCTGATCTGGAAACAGTTTTAAGATTCTTGTGCAAGACGGACCAATGGGGTTTGCCATTACTTTCCATCGGTTGGAAATGGTGCTATTTATTTAGAGAGAGTAACTAATGAAGAAACTTGTCATGTTGTTTTTAATCACCATTCTGTTAGACGATACGATGTCATCGAGGATGGTGTACCATGTTGAAGATAAGCGTAGGGTAACTACAGTTTAAAGTAGCTTCCGCAGCACTGTGTTCAACGTATCTTAACCGTGAAGCAAACCAGGGATTTCCTAGTTATAAGACCACAAGCGAAAGCACTCGTCCATCAAAGACAATTGCTGAAAAGCAGTAAGTACCAGGCGTGGTCTTACCATTGTGAAGAATAGCAATAGGAGGATGACTACTAGTTCTGACCCCCCCCCCACCTTTTTTTTTCTTCAAATTTTGCTGATAGTACTTTTCGTGTTATTAGCATTTAAATTTGTATTTTTTGTAAGTGTTGCAAACTTATTGGTCACCATCTTTTTCAGTGCGTGACAGACGCGAAAATATAATTCCTGTGAAAACGGTAAAGCTATCCCCTGTGCGATACGCATGTGCCGTGAACGGCGCATGAGGGTATGTGGAGGTAGCGCTTCACAATTTCTTGACCTACGGTACGATGTGAGGTGGGGCGGTCAGTCCCACGCTCGACACGCGTTTACCTTCCCAAGGTGCTCAGGAATACCAAGGACACTCCGGTACTCAATTTGATAGGAGGCTAAGTGCATCTCAGAGCGTCAGGCATGGGAACAATGTAAGAAAAGTCTCCAGTGTCCTGTCCCGGATTTGAACCCGGGCTGCCTGATTCGTAGTCAGACGCGCTACCGTCTGAGCCACGGCGACTCCCCTGTTTAAAACGGTAAAATGCAAAATTGTCAAGTGGTAGCGGCAAAATCATCAATTCCAACTGTAATCTGCACGATGTACTTTTGTGCATATCTAAATATATATTCCTCGCGTCTCAGCTTTTTTTTTTGTTCTGATTTGTTCCAGAATTGTTAACTGTAGTTATTTAAGTTTCACAATTTTGGGAGTTTTGTTAATTGTGGCTTCATTTTCAGTTTATATAAAAAAATATTATTCCACGATTTAAAATTTAACGTACGTTTCATAACCGCTTAGACATGACTGGTATCTTCTAAGATGCTTTTGTTATATTCAGATAGGTAGAACAGATACAATTTCCATATTCCAACATGCAGCTAAAAGTCACGCTGTGACTTAAAAAAAAAAAAAAAAAAAAACCTTTATTCCTATTTCAGGAATGAAGTTTTAAATATAAGTTACGCATTTTTTTTACCGTCTTTAAATAAGAAAATCTTAAACTTCGTATACGAAATTTAATCCGTGTAGATCAATAAATTATGCTTTTTTTTCCTAGTCTCTGGGGAACATACAACGAACATGTTGCTTATTGTTGTGTACTAGATTTTTGTTGTTCTGTCATATTTTTAGAGTGGTATTTTGCATATGGATCATGAAAGGCAAGTCTTCCTGATTTTTACTTCTGATACGATTTTTTACTTCACCTTTTCAGCCTTTTGCGAAGTCAGATTTACTAGAATGTTAAGTTAAAAATGTTTCAGAACGGAAATTTCGCAAATACCACCCTGATTATTATGACAAATTTGTGATGATTTAAAATTGTGCACTGGTATTTTTCCTCGCATTTATGTGTGGACACAAGTAGAAAAAAGGATACATTCAAACAGGATACAGTTGCTGAATGCGACGAATAATGGGAGCATTTCGATAGCTTTGCAGAAAATAGCGGATAAGAGTATGCGAAATACTGGTACAAAAATGGCACTTAGAATCATTGCTTGGAGTAGGTTTGAGACAGAAAATGGTTACAGCTGCACCAAGCAAAAATACCGTAAAGTGGGAAATCACATGAAGGTTTAAATTGTACGTATCAAAATTCTCGGATGTCTTTAACTTTTGAGGGGAAAAAAATAAATTAAAAGGATGTATCAGAAAAGTCCCTTGCTTGGGGCTATTGTGGTACATGAGGAGTTGCAAAGCTACAGTATATGTTGAGTGTAGCTACAACGAGACAGCTATGGCCTTTGTCTATCACCTGTAAAAAGAATAATCTGATTCTAGTAAATAACATCCAAGTTATGAAGGCCTGAGCCAAAGTTGCCTAAATACATTAAATTAAATTAAGATTCAAAGTTATAATATCAAATACATAATCATTTGGAATTGCAGAAAAAAATATGTTTAAGGAACGTAGCGATAATTTAATGATACCTTGGTCGAAACTTATATTTCTGGCGGAGAAATTTGTGATACATAGTGTTCTAACGACGACGAAAAAAGTATGAAAAAATGAAAGTGGAAAATAAACTATTGTTAGTTGTAAATAGTTAGTGAAATATACCAATAAACTAAGTAAACAGTAGAAAAAGAGCAGAATTGCATAAACAAATTCTTACAATGTGATGACAAAGGTAAGGGCGTATCGGTATGGGCTTCCCCGTATCGGTATGGGCGTAAGCCATAGTGCTGTTATCGCTCATATCATAAATGTTATTCTTACGTTATAATGTGAACCTAATTTTAAGTTTCATTGTGCTTTTATTTTAATTATTATTATTAGTAGTAGTACTAGTTTTAATTTGACATAATTAATGACGCATTAGTTCTAAAGACGTTCCTTTTTGTCGACAGATATTTACAGTGACTTAGAACAATATTTTCTACTTCTGGAACATGAACTTACGCTCATTATTTTCCTATCGAGAGAGTTATGTCATAATAGAACAAAACACTTCTGACAAATTTGTAGCCGTATTATAGTTTTGCCACAAGGTCCACTATTTTATACAGCAAATATACAGTAATGTAGTGTATGGAATACCTAACCTTTGTATAGATAAGGCAAAAGGCTAGAAGAGAATGACATTAAAAGTTGCGGGAGCTAAGATAGAAGTCTTTTGGTGAAGAAACTATTGTTTAAGAAAAACAATTTCTTTTATGGGAAACTATTGTTTTAGTACAACACTAAATACTGTTTGTCAGTGTTGTATAATGTTAGTATCTAAGACTGCTTTTTTCATTTATTTACTGCTGTAAATGACTTTTTCTGCTGTATGAGGATAGCACCACGTGACGCTATTTCTTTATTATTGATGCCGCTTATACATATTATGTTGGACTGTTAACAGCAACGAATCCTATGTATGCCACGAGGTAGAGGTACATTACGAGTACCATTTGCAATGTTTACGGAATAAGGGTATATGGCACTAGTAAAGTAAAATGATAAGTAAAAACTGTGTCTTGTGTACAGTTGTGGAGTTACAGCTCGTTCTACCTAGAAGAAGAGAAACATGATTTCTCCCTCTCTCTGAGAGGGAACAGAAGGCAAACAAAAATAATGAAGTTTAAGTTTTAAATAAATATTTTGTGAAGAAAGACATATTGGCAACAGATAAAAAGTTCGTGCTGTAATAATCAAATTACAACAAGCACACAGCAAGCGTAACATTTTCACTGTTCTATCAACACCTTCTCCGCACAAACACACTGAATTTAGACGTGGTCATGAAAGATGGAAGATTACTCTTGCAGTGTTTGCATAATAATACAATGACATAGAAACTACTGAAAGGGTTCATGATATTGTTCTGAAAAATCAACAATTAAAAGTATTTGATGTTGCCTTGGTTTTGGGTATCGCGGATAAATATGCGTTTCATATTTTAAACGAAAAATTTTATGTAGATAAATTAGTTCTGCATTTGGTGACTACTGCTCAGAAACTGATTTCAATGCAAGTTTTCGAAAGTGTTTGGAGCGTTTTAACAGGATGTTTACAGGTCATGCAAATAATAATAATAATAAAAAAGTAATGAGCTTGAGTCATTGGTGATGAAAGCCAAGAAAAAAAATCATGAAATTGAGTTCAGGCCATGAATTCAGTCTGGTACACCTTGTAATGTTAGCTGTTTTTAATAGTATATTTGCCATATATCCAAATACGCAGAAAAATATTCTGAAACATTTGTAACCTGGTTCATATTGTGTACTTTTAATGTTACAGCAGGATGTGTTTAGAAATATAGTTGTCCAGGGGTTTTGTGAGTTCGGGTCTGGCAATCCCGGGTTCCCCATCTGGTTCCAACAATTCTTCATCTTTTTGTTCTATGTAAAAGTCATGAGCTTGGTGTCCGTGAGTTCTATCATGACTCTGTTTAAGGATGGATCCGTAAAATAAAACGGTAATCAAAAGGATCGACACGTTGGTTTCTACCGTCAGAAAAGGCTAAATTGGTTCTAGTTTCTAAGCGAGAGTTTTAACCTAATGGACGGATTAGAGAAAAATATTCGCGAAAGAAAGAAAGCGTTTAGTGAGAAACAAAGGGATCAAAAGAATGCACGCCTGATACAAATGTTTGAATGTTAGAACATAACAAAGCTCAGTTTATCTTTACCGGTTCAGTCTATTCCGTTGCGTGACAAACGATCTTGCCTTGAACCGATTTTAATTAAATGAAAAGCGAAAGATGCACTTGATGGATATTTGATAACACTTAACAGTCGGAGTTCCGAAATACTCGTAGCATAATTACCTAGGAGCAAACCTGGCCCAAGTACGTTGCAGAGACCTTATAATTTTAAAGGCATGTAAATAGATTGTCGATTTCATCCAGAGAACATTCGAAATAATCCTCTTGTAAGCAACAAATAAATTGCACTTTATTAGCTAATAAATGTAAAGAAAATTTTGGTTGATGTTGAGGTCAGTGGCAAATATCCGACTTCTACTCCTTTTCAGGTTTGGGGATCAAAATCAGACTTATCGTGAGAAATGTTGTTGAAGTTTTTTTAAATTTATTTTTATATTGGATACTGGCGCCATCACTAAGAGATAGATAGATATATACTTCTGGTGCTATTGTCTTAACTTCAACAAAGTTCTTTTGAAATTAATGCACAGTAGCAGTATTGTGGTTCAAGTTGCACCTATTACACAGCTCTTGCAGTAAATCTTGTCATCATCATCTTTCTTGTACTAAAACACATAAGGATGCAGTGTTGCTTGTGGATTGGGCCAGTGAGAACTCTGAATTTCATCTTGTATGATGAAAGTGAAATTCTCTGCGAAATCACTTAAGGTTAAACAAACATCTTTTGATAGCTTTTCCTTGAGTTCCTTCAAGTATTTCGACTGGGCTTTTGCAATGAAGTGATGTTTTTTCAATATCATCAGCTTTTCAACTAATTCCTACTATATATATATAATAATAATAATACACAGCCATATTCAATCCACTACTGGATGAGGCCTCTCCCGGAGGGAGGAGGTGGTCTACTGCTCCCACGCTGACCAGACGTGTTGGGAGAGGAGAGCCGAAACCCTCAACTGTGATCGCTACCTCTTTATTCAGGTAGCTCCCCAGTTGGCCTCACGACGCTGGGTGGACGCCGCACAGGCAACACTATCTGGAGTGCTGAAACGGTCACCCATCCAAACACTGACCAGACCCAGAGCTGCTTGACTTCGGTGATCTTACGGGAACCGGTAGACCAGCTCGGCTAGGGCGTTGCCCACTATATATATATATATATATATATATATATATATATATATATATATATGTAAAACAACCTCAAGGAACATAACCTGAGTGATCAGCTCTGCTCTGTCAGTACTAACCCATTCCTTGAAAGTGACATCATCTGGAAGATAATCGGTTTCACTGTTTAACAACTCAAGAAGGAATTCCTTTCCTGGACAGAACTCATATTTATCGAGCAATCAATCAGTCACTATCCTGAGAGTCACAAACCAGCAAATCAAGTAAGACTTTGTAATCTATGTTCTGTTTGGCTCCTTCCACGATAAGTTTGACATTCTGATGGTACTTGCAAACACATGTTACGTTGTGTGAACCGGCTCATCCAGGTTAATATACAACACTTAGGCTTAAAAATGCAAAAAAGTTTACCTACCAGCCTTATGATCCGGGTATTTTTGTTTGAAAATAACAAATAACTCATTCAAGGAATGCAAAACTAGTCTCTTTTGTTTATAAATTTTTCATCCATTGGCAAACACTCTTTTTTTCCAAGATACATTTGACTATTGTGTCTTCATAAAACTGACATCACGTACAACTTCATCACTTCATTTGTTGTCATCCTTCTTCTTTAAATCTGCCAACACGCCTAAAGTTTTCATTAAGTTTCGTGCTAACCATAATTGATACGCTGTTACATTCAATTCGTCACATATCCTTTGGTAAATGACTGATTTATATTTTTTTCTTCTTTTTTTTTAGCTACTTCACATTTTTCTTCGAACTGTTAAGTAAGTTGTTTGTATTCACCGGATAATTCCTGTTCATTTTGTTCATCTTTTTTCCTCTTTATCTGTCAAAGTTTCTTTGAAAGTAGATGCCAGTTTTCTTTTGACAGCTGAACTTACTTTTTCTGTTTTGGTTTTTACTGCTGATCGACGTTTTGGTTTATTGAGTTTTCGTATTTTGGAGGCAGGGGACAAAAGCAATGATTTACAAACTAATGTATCTAATACATTTAAACTACTATCCTCTCCGACAAAGGTCTTTTCGTGTTCTGTTTCTGGTTGAAACTCTGTATCATTGTCACTTGTTTTTTCTTCTACCCTGCACCAAACATTTTCTTATTACATGTAGGGCCAAGAGATTTTCCTGCTATTAGCTCAACAGGAACATTTTGATTTTTTTTTTTTTTTT